>JAQIXG010006688.1:0-10069 GCA_034700105.1 Oconnorella tubifera
TAACACAAAAGCGTGTAACACTGAGTTATTAATGAATCATTACTGATTCATTAGTAGCAGTATGTTCATATTTTATAATAAAAAAATATCGGCTCATTTATACACAAAACGCTAAGATATCTATCTGTATCTGACATAAGCCTAAATATTTTAACTTCATGCAATCTGTAATTCTGGTTGCATTGAGTTATATCATCCGAGTTAAGTCAACTAGCATTGGAATATTATTGAGTTATAAATTTACACGAAATCAACTTTGATTCAACAACTATAGGATTATGTCTCATTAGGGTTAAATTAATAATAATAATACAATAAGTAATTATCGCCTTATACTTGTCTTTGAATTAATAATTCAAATATTGTTAGCTAACAATTATGCAAACATAAATTGAATAAATTTGCAAAAATGCAATAAATCTAATCGACTTTTAGCCTATTATGGTAGCGACACAATAGTATTTTACTGTGAGTCTATGAGTCAATTGACTCGCTGTAAAGTCTAAAATTTCGAATATGTCCACTATATATTACAATGATATATATCAGACAGTGTAGTAATTATCTGACTGACCACAGGCCCCACGGCAAGTTTTTGTACGAGGGCCCATTAAATTAATGGCAATTAATATACCTTAAAAATTAGCATGTCTTTAAGTTCAGAATTGTACAGTTCGGGATTATTTTCCTCGCAGAAAATACCAACATAAAACCAGTTTCGACAGTGATGACCATCTTTTTACAAGCGAAGCACACCCCCTCTCCCCTCTTATTTCACAAAACAAATTCTGTTAGCCAATTAGGAGCTTGATCAATCACGTGCTTGATGAATCACCCGTTTGATAAATATAGGAATATTTGTGGCCCTCGAGTACAATTTTGTAAGCAAAGGCCGCGGCTAAAAATAGTTTAGCGTCCCTAGGTTATATTATTGTCACTAAAACAGTTCAAACAGTTTAGTTGTCATTTCATAACTACGTAACGCTGAAAACGATCATTCTTGACCCACCAAACCTGTAACATTTGCATTGATCCAACCACACCCCCGTCCCCCCCCCTAGCGTAGTGTAATTATTTTAATCAATTGTGGGGCAGGGGTGAGCAATTTTCCCCTTGCTGTTTTTCGAAAGTAATTTTTTCGACTATAAAACTAATAGGGCTAACACATAAGCGATAGTTTATATTTTTAAGTCGCGAATTAATATTTTTTAAATATTTCATTAATTTCTCAAAAAACGGCCTACCGAAAGAGAATAAACGATTTAAATTCACTTTTAAAAAATATAATGACAGGGTAATTAGGGTCAGAGTTAGGGAAGATTATTTTGTCCTTTGGAGATGTGAAACTATCTTTTGATGCTTAATATTGGCTACTGTAAAACTAAAAAATAAAAAAAACTCACCCTTTAAATTGCTTCAATGTTTATCTCAGAACTCACGTGTTAGTTGCCTAATTATTATAACAGATAGTGAGTATTTATCTAATACACTAATAACTAATTATAAATTAGGTCTAATTGTATAAATAATACTTAATTAGTTACCCTGCGAAGCCTATTTGTCTAATTATAATTATTAAGTATTATTTAATGAATATTTGTCAATTAATATGCGCTGCTATATTACATATTTGTAGACTAAGTGACTATGCTAAGTACTATTCTTAAAATTGCCTGTTAGAAACCACACCCACTGTCACGTGACAAATCTGTGGCACGGACCACAACACTTCAACAAGGGCGAAGATAAATATCTGAAATACCTGGGTCGGGGAGGCGTAGAAATTCTAGATAAATATATAATATCAAAAGTATTTTTGAAAAATGTCTCATCAGAATTTCTTTAATGTGTGAAAATTGCACACGTTAAAGAATAATATTCTATTTTTAATGCGTGTGTTTAAAGTTTTCAATTATTTAGTAATTTATTACTTTTGCTGGTATTAAAATCACATATGTAAAACATCGTGATTTTTTTATATTAATTATTATATTAATTGTGTACATCAATTTTGTTATAAGTTACTTTATTAATTATTATATCACGAAATAAAAAAAATGTGAAAAACAATGCGTAAAACAAACTTTTCAGTTGAGTAATCTTTGCAGGAGTGTTATTCTACTGGTTGTAAAATAGTTTACTCTGTACATAACAAACATAAACTTAATAAGTAGTTTTTTCAATATAACAATAATTGATTTTTTTTATCTCGAAATAATATCATTCAAATTTATTAAAATTTATCAATATTGTATTTACTTTACAAAAATTTTGCCCCACAAAATTTCCTTAAATTCCGTCAGAAGAATTTGTTTAGATTGACAAAGTTTACCCTAAATATTCTGGGGTTCGCGTCGCCCTTCCCGTTCCGTCTCCCCTGTTATATTTTATGCTGTAGGCTAGACATATACCCACGGCCTTGGGCCAATGAGCTATGACCTTAATTGAGCCTTAAGCTACCAGCCTCAAAGAAATCATATGTTGTGACAGAACGAGACACCACGTGCTTCGTCTAACACGTGGTTATACAATGTTCGAGAATGATCTAGAATTTAATAATGGAATAACCAAGAATGTCTTGATATTATATTATGTTACCATTCTTTAAACTGTTCCGTCCAATTATAATTATAGATCTACAGTTTTGTGACAAAACTCTGTAAAACTCAGACTAACAGTACAAATAAATAATTGTAGTATGGATAAAACTTTTGTCCATACTACAATTATTAGCACTGTTAGTTTACATAATTTGGTCTACCGACGTTTGGTCTATCCTAACCCTAAAGTTAACTCCAATATTAAATATCGTAGTATGATAAATATTATAATACGCCTATAGGTATTAGATTAAATTTCTGTAGGCTAATTGGCGTAGACGAAGGGTCTTTAGACGAATTATCGCGATACCATTTGAAACGGATGAAAAAAAAGGTTTTATGAAATAAGATCTATTCGCGATTTCATTATTTCAAAAAATGACAGCAGTTTAAGTTAAATAAAAAGAATTATTGTTAAATTATCACAAACAGCATGCAGGCAATCAATTCAGTCAAATATCTGATTGAGGAATTTCTGCACATATATATTCAAAATAAGACAAAAATTAAATCAGTAGTGATTACTGACTTAAAATGTACCGCAGCTTATCATTGATTTATAATCATAATTTTACAATTAAGTGAATGCATTAGAAGAAAGAAGTAATATAACTCGACTGTTTGGCCAACCATATTTGTTCATTTAGCAATATTTGTAAGAAGTTAAAAATACTAACTTGAATTAATATAATTCAATAATTATAATACAACAAATTCAGTTCAATAAATTCAATCAATTAAAGCATACAGTTTTTGATTATTTTTTTCTTAAGATACAAATAATAAACAATATGCAGTAATAAACATGCAGTTATTAGCCTATCATGGCTTATTCATAAAGAATAATGAATAATCAATGATGAATGCTCTGTATTTGCAGTGTAATATATCTACAACGTTTGTAAATAACTATTTTACAATGAGAAAACCGCTTTATATTTAAACTATTTAACCTATAGTGATATATTTCTAGAAAAAGAAAACGCAAACTTATTGGAAGTAATATTTTATGCTAAATATTTTATTATATTTAATATATAATACTTACAATATAATATACCAAATAATATTTTATATTTAGATATGCAAATTATCTTCGATTATAGTATACATTGTATATAATATAAATCACTAATGTAAATTTATTTCTAATTTATCAAATAACAAAAATATGCCAACCTGTTAATAATTAAGTGAAGAATCAACGTTTCGATAGTCTAATTGTTACTTAATGTCACATCAGCATAAAATAACAATTTAGTGAAATTTTGTAAATAAAGTGGCGAGTGGTAATAAAGTAATGAGTGAACATTAACCAGGTAACAGCTAAACGTAGTAAATTAAAAAAATTCCTACATTATTAGTATTTTGGAATGACAGTACAATGCTTCAGTGTATATTATATTCAATGTATATACTATATTATAATAATATAATTTCTGATAATTTAAACTGAAAACAAATTTTGTGACAGTTCTAACAACGCGATCCCCTAAACAGAGTCGAAGCGAGAAAAATATTTCTCAGGGGGAGCGGAAAAGTAGATCTACTCTTTCCCCGAAAGAAACAAAGTTGAAAACATTTTTTTGATCATAAGTCTATAATTGTAAAAGTCAATATTCTTATCTCAATAAATCGCTTTGGGAGAAAAAAGTTTGTCAAAAAATTCAGGGAGCGATCAAACCCCTCGGGTCGCCTCATAATCATAATCACTGACCCCAGTCATAGCATATACAACAGTGAATTCGTTAACATTTCTAAAATTGTATAAAACAACCTAAAAAACTGAAAAGATTATGATATGTTTACATACAAGCCTAAAATAACATGACCTGTCAAAACAGTTAGCCACAACAATTCGGCCCCGACTACTAGTAATTACGGTTAACATTCGGGCTAGGATTAGGATTGAAGTTAGGTTAGTGCTAGGGTTAAGGCTAAGTTTGGGTCAGTTAAGGTTATTAGATGAATTGACAGGGTCATTTTGTCGGCTTGTGGGTATACCCTGAAATACCTAATACATATTTTGCATGCAATATAAATATGCATAGACAAAAAGATATTAAAGAATTGTTCTACTAGGCTTACGCCAACTTCTCTAAAATTATTAAATTTGATTACTTATATCATAAAATGTTCTAATACAACAGTCTTCTTTCAAAGTATTAAACAGCTTGAATACAAAACATCAAATCTAAAATACAGCATATATATTAGAAAGATATGTAACACCACTATGATATGATTATTATTGCTTAGAGTAAAATCTCAACAATTTTAAAGCTAAATATTCAATATTAAGTTTTTATTAATGATAAAATTGACCCACACCGCTGCTGAATATATGATTCAGAAGCATCAGAAATTAGCAGTAAATATCTCAATATTAAAGTTTCATATTTAAATTATTCAATCACAAATACATATGAAGGCATTATCTTCAGTATTACACAATTCAATACAGTTATAATACTCCAGTATAATGATAATCACACAATAGTTACTATCGTGTGATTATAATTACTAGCTAAACTTGTGTACATTTAACACCATGTCAAATGAATAAAGCATTAGTTTGCACAATAAAAAAATACCAAAAGATTATGTTAAGTGCACATTAACTCAAATCCGCACAAAAAGTAGGCATAATAATAATCAGCAGTTTTCAATCTGTGATCCACAGATCGATCGGATCACAGTCATCTATGTGCTCCTCAAGAAAAGAAAAAAATTTACATAACTCTTTAGGTAAAAACTATCTTTTGTGAAATTTTTATATTATAATTTTAATGATATATAAAATTTGAATAATGAACCAAAGTGAGCCCGTGAAACAATTTTCAATAGTGGTCCGAAATCGCGATACAAAACTTATGTCCTTATTTATTTTGTTCGTGTGAAAATATTGACAAGAAATGATGTACAGATGTTCAATGAGCAAATCGTAGATTTCCTGAGCACTTACACTATACCTTCTCCATCAGATCTGCTGGGCGTTGGTTGAATCCACTAAAGGAGTTTCTTGTTGCGCAATCTAATAAAAAGTCAAATATTCCACATTTTTACGTTAATATGAAAACACAAGTAAAATACAATGCAATGGAAGTTTCACAACTATACAGTATTTCTAAGAATGGCTATCTGAAAACTAGGAAACTATTTTGCAGCCTTCATATTAACGCAATCAGTGAACAGATTGTAATAATAATACCAGTCTAAATGAATAATTCAATGACAATAGATACTGGACGATCTATATTTAGCTAAATTTCATAGTTTTATTTAAACTATAATCATAAATAAAACTAATCGATCCAAGTTATTAACTCTTCACTAATTATAAATTAAACTAATTGATCAAGTAAATTCAAATGAACTGACCGTATGACGAGTCCTAACACAACCTGTAAATAAAATATTTCTCTCTAAAATTAAGATCATGGCATATTACTGTCAAAATTCTCAAAGTAAAGAGTCTATATTATATAATAGAGTCATAAACCCACTATTTTATTTCTTATTTTGTGGGTGTTTGACTAACACTGTTTTATTAAGCAATTTGTAAATAAAGATTTTTTTATCTGTTTAAATCAGTCCAAATTTTGAATGTTTTAACCAGACTATTCTATTATAGACATACTGATTAATATTAATACACTATATTAGTATTAGTACTATTATATTAGAATTAACATAAGAGTGTCTTATTAATTATTAGTATTGAATAAACTAAAGAAGACAATTTAAATGAATTCAGTAAAAGGTGACAAAATGGTTTACTGCAAAATATTATTGTAAAGACAACATTAAGTTAATGCAAGTCTTGATGCTTTAATTAAAATATGAAATAAAACTAGTTTTAAATATAGATTTAAATGAATCTTTATGGAATCTGCCATATAGTGGTGTACCGAGAGGGGCCCGTTCGACCAAGTAGCCCAGGGTGGCACTTTAAAACGGGGTGGTATTTATGAAAAGGGAATGGAATTTTTTGTTCATGTTTTTTTGGCAATAAACAAAAACTATAATGGTTACCAATCATGTAAATGGCCAAAAAAGGTCAGTACTTTTGGGGGGATGAGATTGGTTTTAAATGGAAAAAAGGTACAATTCCCGGGGTGGGCATATACTGTCGGTATATCACTGTTGCCACAAAATTGAGATCTTACCAATTTCAGACCAAAAGCTCAGATTGTTTCTTCTCGTAATTATGCATTGCACAATCACAATGGCTAAGAGAGGAATGATGATAACAGAAAGAATCCCTATGATGACCCCAATCCACCAATCATTCTTACAACAATTGTTCTCAGATGTTACTTCAATGCTCGATTTAATCAAATCAACGCAATTTTCTGCAAACTCTAAAAGGAAAAAATATGCAATTAAAATTCATTAATTAAACCCTTGTAATCTATTAATAGGTCTGCTTTACTGTTTGTTTTATTTCATTTATATTTTAGGAACTACTTAATTACCAAACCTTGACAATTGTCCCAGCAGTATTTCTCGTTTAACTCTCCAGTTTTTGCTGGTGGACAATAACCCTTGCAATGGAGTAAACCAGTGAAAAGAAACTGAAGATTTTTACAATATTCTAAATCACTGCTCCTCGATTTCTCTACAATAACCAAAACACAAAAACGTAGAGCTATATCTTCAATAAATTACTAGATGGAAAATTACTAGAATTTAGAGGTAGCATAAACTGTATACTACAATATATTTTGTTGTACAAAACCTGATTTTTTATTTTGCACAAATTGGTTAATTTGTACTACAGAAGAAAAGTAAGGTTTTACATCACAAGGTAAGTTATAATATCTATTATATTATAAAAACTATTAAGTGAACTGTTTTTTTGGCGAAGTGAGATCAATTGTTTGGTACATTAACAGTGTTAACTGAAGATTGGTACAATAGTCTAAATCAATCTACGTTAACAGTGTTAACGTAACCAAAAAATTGATCTCACTTGACATCATATTTTAAACAATTATTGTAGAATTTTTATAGGCTTAATTAGTCTTCTCCCTACCAATTAGATGAATAGTGTAAAAGTAATACTTATACTTAATACTTAATTAGAACAATTATCACATAAAAATCACACCAAATAAATATTAACACATACGCCACAGGTAGGCTTGTAATATCCTTCTATATTCTTTTAAATACAAATGATAGCAAATTGAATTAAATATAAATATTATTCTGTGTTAAGTGAATGTGTCAAGCGTATTTAATTTTTATGTTGCAAGAAAGTTATCAAGTGTTCTAACCAATGGGAGGTGTCAATCGTTAACAGTTTCATAATTAAAATGCATAAGTGACATTGAAACTTTTACCCCCTTTACTTATCAAATTAGCATAACAAATCTACATAGGTATTACAGGAACCACTAGAGATAGAATGGGGGGAGGGGGGGTTGTGGCAGCGGCGCGATTAAACATTAAGCTTGGTGGTTAAAAGAGATAAATTAGTATCATGTATTGGTGATAAATTAGTACCTTCGAGGGTTTGGGGGGTGGAGGGATGATAAATAAAACGGTTGCTTATAGAATCAAAGGAGGGGTATGGGGGTCACTGTAGGATATATTGGGCTACTCGTAGAAGTATAAAAAAGATAAAATAGATATATCTGATAAAGACCTACCTCGGGATATTTTCATATCGTTCAGTCCATAGACACTAACCCCCATTAGTCCAAATAGGAAAATACTCCGCATTGCTTTACTCATTTTTATTTCGTATAGAAATGCCAATACAAATGTATTGTAAGTCTATAATTGTAGGCAGTGATGGGCGCAATAGTATTTTCAAAATAGTATTCTATTTTCAAAATAGACAATACTATTTTATTTTGTATTTTGAAAATACTTTTGAAAAGTGTTTTATTTTAGTATTTTCAAAATACTATTAAAAAGTATTTTGGATAATTGAAAATACTTTTTCAAAATACTTTTCCAAAATACTTTTTTAAATTTATTTTTCATAAAATTATTATTAATGTCCATTTAGAGATTGTTTTAAATAATCATACGTCTTTGTTGTTATTGAACTTGTTGACATTATACATAGAAGCTGACAATTAAATCAATAAAAACAACAACCAACTACATGTTAGGCCTATTAACTTGTTGTTTGTTCTCCAATTGCTGTGTATATTTAAACATATCCAACTATAATAGTATCCCACTCATTGAGATTAAGGTTATCATCATGGATTACCATATTCTAGAAGCAATGTCTCAGACGTCGATGTCACTTTATGCACTTTACTAAAGGGTGCAGCAAATTAAAGAAATACTGCAGTGAGCTTCAAGGAATCTGGACCTGTTGTGTCCAAATCCAGCGCTCTAACACTTCTCTAACGAACCTTGTCATTGAAATTTATATAAATCGAAGTTATCTGGCAGAACAGAAATTAAGTATTGACGTTTAGACAGATTAGACGGCAGACTGTGAATATGGAGAAAAACTGGCAAAATGTAATATTTAGTTAAATAAGCAAAATGTCGTCAGATTCAATTTGGTTTCTTTGCTTTCCCCCTCCCCACTCAGAAAACCGTTGCGGCGCACCTGAGTACCAGTCAACCGTTTGTTAGTGTCACTCATGGACATGCAGGGCAAAATATCAGTTGGTATTCAATAAAAACAAAAATTATTCTGAGAAAAGTATTTTTAAAAGTATTTTCAGAATACTATTTTATTTTGTTATTTTCAAAACACTTTTAAAAAGTATTTTATTTTGTATTTTCAAAATACTTTTTAAAAGTATTTTGCCAATCACTGATTGTAGGCCAACTTACAAATATAGTAATCTAATCTTCTGAAGAATATGCTATTCAATCTAATTCCTTATTATTGAGATTAACTGTGAATATTATAAAATCTAATTCCTTATTGTGTGAATAATTAGTCTAATTACTTTCCCTACACAGCTTTTAAATAAAAAATATGAATTTAAATTCTAAAATAAGTTACAGTTTAAATGAAAAATTGAAATGTAATGTTTACTTTAATTGATTGAACTGCAGTGCAGTAGCCAAGTAGAACGTAATAACGTAATTAACGCCAAGTAGAACGTAATTGTTAGACTAACAACCACCAAAAATCCAATCTTCTCACAATGTAATCAAAATTTGACCAGTAAGATTAATTAATAGACAGTAAATTATTAGAACTGTATGATTACAAAGTGTAGGCTATTGGGCTCTCAGTGAGATGGGACAGAGTCGTTGTTAAAATTATGATGTTTCACAATAAATCAAATGTGCAGTGCTAGAATTGACAAATTTTAAGTGGGGGGGAAGGGGTCAAAAATGGATATTTTCAAAAATGGATATTTTTCAAAAATGGATATTTTCAAAAATGGATATTTTTAAAAAATGGATATTTTTCAAAAATGGATATTTTCAAAAATGGATATTTTTCAAAAATGGATATTTTCAAAAATGGATATTTT
>JAQIXG010006689.1:0-10069 GCA_034700105.1 Oconnorella tubifera
ATAAATTGCTGGTATATAGGCCTGGCCACCAAAGTTTAGCTTTGCCTAGGGCCGCCAAATGACTAGAGCCGGGCCTGGTAGCTTTACATTTCATGTTGTTAGAAAAATGACAGAAAATATCTTTCTGATGAGAGTTATCACAACGAAACTTTTCCGACAAAACTGAATATATTTTTATTGCACGTTTCAGATACTATCAGAATCCTCGTCGACCTCCTATAGTAGACTACCAGTCCACTGTACCTACAGAATACCAGGGAATTGTCGTTCATTCCTCAGCCAGAGCACTAACTAATCACGGCTCGAGCGGCCGAACCACTGTCGTCAGCGATTGGTTGCTCAGTTCAGCCCAGCATCACCATGACGACGATGACGTCACGTTGGGTTGTGGCGTGGGATTCGAAGGAGATCCTCGACAAGTTCTGGATGTAAGAACATCAGAGTGCAACAGACAGTTTTTTCTGAGGCAGCATCAAAGACAACATTCTTGTCGGTATATAGACGGGAAGTCTGATTTACAGGGAGGAGATGTGCATCAGACATTGCTCTGTGGCACGCAACAATGTGTGATGCACTTGGATGAGGATGTTGATAGAAAAGATGGTTGTGGATCGAGTTGCGATCTCGTTATTTTAGGTGATAAAAATCATTCACCGCTGACGACTTTTAAGCAGGCATGTCAACAGAATGTTTCGTTGTGCGAGTCACAGAATTATTCTTAGCATTTGATATTGCAATATTCCCATTATATATAGAAGTTGACATAGTAATTTTTATACTGGTATCTAATACCAATATTATTTCTATTGGTATTTGTATAATTAATTTGTGAAGTAACTTTCAGAGGTAGCATTTTGACTAGTTTGATTGGTAAAATAATGCTGTCTATTAAGACTTGATGCTGATAGGACTCTGACCTGGCAATGATTTACTGACCTGTACACATTTATTTCATTGCGTTTTACATCGGAGTTCTAATATTGTCATATATAATTTTTAGTCTACTGTTTGAGTCTACAAATCCTGTAACTTAGAGCGATAAAAGAAAACTATCCAAAACGTGTGAACTTTAGAACAATTTTTGTTGAAGCAGTAAAAGTGAATCGAAATTAAGAAGTCAATGGATCCTGTTCAATGGGATTTGCTAAACTATTAAATGCTAAAAAAGGAAAGTTAAATGTTAAATGTCATGTCTTTTCTAAGCCTTTAGGAAAGATTGATGCTATGATATATGAAATTCTTTCAATATAGAGAGTAGAACAGCTGTTATCAGCTGTTTTCTACAGCTGATGACAGTCACTAGAATGATCTCAAGATGATGTTTTAAAATAAATCTTTGATAATTTTACTTTATATTTAATTAAGGTAGCATTATAAAATTCTTCATCACTAACAAAGCCATAAATAAGAAGCACTACAGATACGAGCACAATAGTAAAACAGCAGCTATTTAGATAACAAATTCATACACGTGGTACGAGAATAGTCAATAGATGTTATAAACTTTAACACAATAAGCAATACATCAATGAGAAACTTCAAGTGAGTTTTTCTACAAGCTTAATAAAGTACAAAGTTTAATAACATTGACTGATGTGAGAGAAAATGGCATTGCATTATTAAATGGAAATATAGATTCAGCATACCCTACAGTCTGAAGAAAAACGAATACATTCTGAAATTTGATCTATCACTTTTTTTAATAGATCAAAATGAGGAATTAAAGTTATTTCACTAAACATATTGCACTGCATGAATACTTACTATGAGCTGCATTTCTTGAAACATCAGGGGTATATATATATATTCAGGGCATTTGTCTAACACTAAACTTACCAACTTAGAAAATTTTACAGTACCCGATAACAATTGTAAAATTAATAATTAAACTGGTAGTATACTAATAATAAATAATTAAGCTTCAGAAATAAGTAAATAAAATATTATATTAACTCATAAATGCGAAAAAGATTTACATCTCTTTGAAAATATTGACATATCAAATTATATAATTAAATTAAATACTTTATAGGCATGCTAACTGCTATATTTACTCATTATACATGATTTCATATTTAATTATTAAATCAGAATTAATAATCGTTCATAATATCCTGTAATAGGTCTTTTCATGTATACAATAATACTGAGTAAAATTGAAGTTGAATTGTATAATTAAAATTTACTAACAGTATACTTAAATCATGAAAGTAATTAATTGACAATTAATCAATAAATACTTATTTATAATTAATTAACTATTAATCATAAATAAGTTATATATATATAAGTTATATGATAATTATAATTAATGCAAATATACATTGTGACATTACTGTAGCTTAATCCCAATCAAATATGGACATGATTAAGTTAAGTTACAAAATTATATAACGCTTTATATAAATAATTTTCATATAACTAATCAATGTAATAACTAATCTATAATACAAATATTTTGAATTCTCCTATTTCATAAGCAGTGCAACAGTTTGAAATATAATAGGTAGATATACCAAGTGTATTGTTAACGGTTTGTTCAAAATGCTCGTTAGCTTACTAATTAATACAAATTTCATAATTCTATTTGTTTAATGTACATCATATTTTGTTTTCATATGTTTATCATATAACAATCGTTTGATGATATTTTATTATATGAAAGTTTTATAAGCATCTGATGGGAAGTGATTCAGTAAGTTGATTATATTACTGTCCATAGTTATATGACTATGCCTTAAATATATGACTATATATTTATATGACTATGCCTTTAAGTCAATGACTCTTAAGATATTTAACTCTTTGTACACTTCATATATCTGCATTACACAAATTTTTAAGTAAATTAACATAAATAATTAATCATATAATTATAATACTTAATATATATACTATGATAAATGCTGGAAAAATGTACAGCAATACATGATAAAGGTATTAAAAGTGTAAAACTCTATAACACTTAATTCACTAGATACAGTAGAAAAAGACAAAAGTTACTCTTACAGGCTTGAATACTCAAAGATACTATTTAGATATGAAATACTTTTATATGTAAATCTCGATTGTCATCATTTAGTAGCAATACATTACTGACAGCATTCAAGTACCTTTCTATATAAACATACTCATTGTATTCATATGCCACTTCAAACATACTGATAGTAATTAAATACTATTTTTCAATACCATTTGTAATTACATATCATTATCATTCTCATGCAGTGTACTCAAGTAACAAAACATAACTTGGACTCGATCTGTGTTTGTAATAAATGCACATCATTGGCAATCTCACTCATAGTACTGGGTTCTTCTGTGATCACTGTACATTGCAACACGTCCTTTTACGTGTTCGTTTATTGTCCATATCACTCACAATGCCCTCATCTGATTCTTCTTTCTCTCCAGCATTACCATCCAACTGACAAGTATCACCATAACTTTCAACAACTTCCTTTCTTTCACTGAACTCTTTCTTGTTTGGAATTTGCGTGTTATAATCCGATCGTACAGAAGAGGAAGAGGTATTCTCGGTAATAGAATTCTTACTCGATAAACTTACAGGTATTTTATCAGATATGTCCGTGGTATCTCGAATCTCGTAAACATTTTGGTTACTTGACATGGGTTTAACCAAACCAATAACGGGTTGCTTTTGCTTCGAAGGTGACTTAACCCAACTTGGACTAGAACCCGGTAGACTATGGTTGATGTCCGAGTCTATCTGTCGATCAGAAAAACAAACGGACTGATCCTCTACGTCAATAAGGGGTCGTTCCTCAACCGGAAGTTTATGTTCAACACGGTCTGGGTCAGCGATACGAATCCTTGCTCGAGATATTGTGGAATATTGAAGAATGTAGTCTGCCTTGCGTCGTAGTTCACCGTCTATCATAAATGGATTATCTTTAGTTTCGTACGCTCGACTGAAACAGATTAAAAATATAATTGAAAAATTTAATACTAGACAGATTAAAAATTTTAAATTATACTATTGATATGAATTAATACTTTGTATTTAATGTGAAGCATTAACATTAAAATGAATAGTTATAAGTTGCAACAATTATTCTGAACACATCAAGTGAAAGTTAATAGAGAATATTAGTTTACTAAAACATATGTAATATTGTATACTATTGTATAGAGATCTGCTACAGATAAATCAAACACAGTATTATAGTAACAAATATATTTTGCATCGGAGAAATGATTAAGGTAACATCATGTTCCTGCATGTGAATAAAATCTGACAAAAACATTTCAAAAATGTAATATATAGATTAGAGCATAGTCAGTGTAAAGGTTTTGCCAAGTTTTTAATTTCAGAAAAAGAAAGTTCAACATGATCAAAAGTGAATAAATTCTCTTGAAGCCATAACGCAGATCCTTTGAAATCATCAAATTCACTTCTCTGCAGCAATCTACATCCCACTGACTCTAACAGAATTTAAAGTATAGAATTCATTAATATTTCTTACATATTCATGTTTGCTACCTTTATTCAATTTTTTCATTTTACATCTTCTACATAATATATTATAAGTATGATCTTTGATTAATGCTATGCTTGCAAGTGCAATTTCTGATAATCTTATTAAGTGACCAACTAAGTCTTCTAATTCTAATTACTTTTTGACCAGAATTTTTCATCAGTTCGCTTCTATAGATTCTCATCACTAAGATGAAATATAATACATTTTTGAAACCAATTTTCTACAAAGGTTTCGTGGTACAGTCCTACATTGACACTATAATAATATTTTCCACAGTAGTTCAATATTATACAAAAATATACTAATTGAATTCTATGCATTTCATTTTAACATCAGGAACGTTAGAATGAAATTTTAAAATCACTGATCCATTTCTACTACACGATTAAATGTTTAACAAATTATAATTTTATTTTTAACAGCAATTTTTAACATCTTTCTTCTAATTTAGTTTGCAATGCCATGCTCAGTTTTTTTTACTTATTATAACGTTTTTGTTAGTATAAAAAATTAAAATAAATAAAGTTCAGTAAGCTAGTAACACATCATTTCTTATTATAATTTTGATGAACAGAAATAACTAGGCTTACTGTACTTATTTGTACTATATACTGACTTTTTAAAATTAGTTAAACTGCTTGGTAAATCCTATAGTCGACTTTGATTATAACTCTTTAACTATGAAAGTAGTAAACTTTTATTTTTTAAACAACAATTGATTTACTAATTTAAACAAAATAGTAAACTACCATGGAATATTAATAATATTTTATATTTCCTATTATTAATATCGAATAACAAGGAATTGCACTGAAACTTATTCTACGCAAAGTAAGCATATCTCAGTTGTCTATAGAAATGTTTTTGATGAAATTGAGAAACTACATTAATGTAAAATAAACAAAATATTATCGAACATATTACAGAAGAGATTGTAATCTGAGAATGACAATGTTTTGATTCATCTGTTTTTTTAGACGTTTGAGACAAACTGAAGCTGTTTTGTAATAAAACTAAAAAAATCTACTTATGTTAGATTAATATACCTGTCAATCATATTTGACATACATTGATCCATAGAGATCAGAAGAATATAATAAAAAATTTAAACCAACATTGATATTACATGATATTGATCACGTTAGAGTAAATCGCAATTATAATTATCAAAAATTTATTTGCTTTTCATCATGTATATCATTTTATTAAATTAATAATAATAACATTATATAATAGGTCAAAATTATATCAAGAAAAGTGATATAGGATATAGTAAACACTTTTAATCTGTAGATTAAGCAGATTACAAATCAGCATTTATTCAGACAAGAAATGTAATAAATACTCTGGAATTGTTTCATTAAATTAATTACTGGAGTGTAAAAAGATCAAATTAAAAAAAGATAAAAAAAGACTAAATTTCATTACAGTACATTGCTCTTTATATTTTCTCGAAATTCTATGAAATTATGCAGCTTGTCCATATTCCAAGAAATTGCACATTTATGAAAACAATTCACTGTAAACAAATGGAAGATTCAGGGATGTATTAACTCTGAAAATACTGACGAATCTTTAATATAGGATTTAAATAAACACATAAAGTCACATCTTTTACAAGTAAAACATTAAATAATTGTAAATAGATAACGCTTTTTATCAAATAAAATGACTGCTATATAATGAATGTCTATAACATATTTTAATTAAAATCTCCACTAAGTCAGATATTATTTTAAAATTAAAATTCAATTGTAATAAATTTAACTTTTTAATAAACAACAGCTAAATTTAATTTCACATTACAAATGAAATATTTAATGTGACAAAAAGTAAACTATAGTGAAAATGATGAAAAGCTATCAATCTTCATCTATTTTAATGTTTTACATAATTATATTCTACTTACGAAAGAGCAATTGATATAAACAGTACTTTGTAACAAACAATTGCCAATACATAATTGTTTAGATTACATAAAATATGGATTATAGAAGACTTGTTTAATATCCAAAGACAAGGTTATTAGGTGCAGTCAATCATCGATGAAAAAGATACACACATAGATTTTATACACTCATAACATTAGAAACCATTAATTACTTAAAATGGCAACACTAAGCCAATCAGATCGTAAACTTATCTATTAATAGATATATAGACAAAAAGTAGCCAATTTAGGGCTAGAATGATGCTCATTATAATTGTTTTCTACAGATTTATTAATAAAAAAATCTTGATATGTCGGTATTTTCAAAAAATCGTTTTCACATAAAGTTTAAGTAAATAATGTCCATGAGAGACTGAATTGTAATATGATTTGAAGTAGAATTAGATTGCCATCACATGCACATCTATGGGACATTAATGATTCAGGAACTGGGGTCCACTGACGATTTGCTCAACACTGGATCGAATGAATGATTCGGTACCAGCCGCTGTGATGTATATATCAATTTTCAATGTGCAATTTTTCACTGAGAACGGATATTGCCAAAAATATGAAGCCACAAAGTTCAGATTTTAAATAATGAAAAGGTGAATTCATAATTTCTTAGCTTTACCACAGATTACATTGGAATATTTGGATATCCATACACAAATTAAATTTATAAATATACTCTGATCATTATATGCAATAAGTTATCATATCTTTTACAATTACTGAATATATTACTGATAAGATTAAACAGTAAAGTTATAAACAATGCGAGAGTTGCATTAAAGAATACAGGAAAGTAAATGTCAATTTTTAATATTTTATTTCATTGTATTTACTATTTGGCTATTTGGTATTGAATAAAAACTTATCTATTTATTAGGTAAATAAACTTGTGCAAATATTTTGTTTAATGCAAATATCTATTTAGCTTTAAGTCTTATATTTTGCTAAATTGCTATAAAGAATAAACATTATATGTTATTTAATTAAAAAATGAACTAATATGGCCAGAATAAACAAAGCTTAATATTGCTATAAAAATTTTAATGTTTATTTAATACTTTTTCAAAGCGCCGCTTCAATTATCTGTCAATTTGTTTCTATTTGATCAACTTGCCTGCTTGAAACGCTCCTAGTTTGTTTGATAATTGAAGGCCGAGTGACTCCATGCACCCCGCGTGACTCCACCTGCCTCCCCCGCGCAGTGGCCCCGTCTGTAGCGTCCCGTGGGATAATCGAACCCTGATCCTCCAGGTCGGAAGACGTGACGTACTCATTTCGCTCCTCAGCGAAAGTGACTCGATGAACTTCTTTTGATTCAGAATTCCAGCGACATCTTGGGACTGACTGGGGCTCTTCCCTAAAACAATATCTTCAACAATTACTCAATATTACAGAAAAGATTAGACAACAGAATAAAGTAATAAAAAATGCAAGAGTTTAACTATTTCAGAGTTTCACTGAGATATTTAACGAATGCAGAAAATTGTAATTTAATTTTTTTTAATTTTTTTTATACATGCAACAGGTACCCCTGCAAACTGACCCTGAATACATTAACTCGACAAATCAACCCAGATAATTAATAACTTAATAACCTTCAGCAAACTCAGTTGTTAAAATTAATCAACAACTAAGCCCTAAATTACAGTAAAATTGTAGATATATAACAATATTATCTCTAAAATAATGAATACAGTAATTTTTAGATCAAGAATGAAGAAATTTTTAATGCAATAAATTGTAAAAATTACAAACTTAAGAGTGAATTAAAACCACTTCAAATATAAAGCTTCATTATGACTTGTGTAATGGTTATTATAGATAATTAAAATTCCTTAAATGAAATAAATATGCAATCAATTATTCCGCTGTAAAACGTGCAAGTAATAATTGAAAATGTCTTAAATAAACAATATTTCAAAATACAAAAAATTTCTGTTGGATGTTTTTTTACATTTATTGTATTTTCTTTACTATATTATGTACTATGTATAGTGAATACAGTACAAAAGCAGTCACTTGTTTAATAAAATCTTAAAGCTGTTCCATCTAAGCTCATAGGACCCCGTCAATGTCACATAACAGACCAATAAGAAGCTATCAAACAGAAAATAATTAAATTCTCAAATGATACTTTGAAGAACAAGAAGAGTTAATCTCTTTAAGATGAAAGATTTAAATGCTTTCTAGTACAAGTCGTGAGCTTGCAAAAGCATTCAGCTTTCAGACAAAAAATAAATTGAATCGCTAGCTTTGAGTGACAATGGCACCTTGGATTGAGAATCCCAAGTGTTTGCAAGTATTGCATTGGTAATAATAGAGAATTATATTTTTGTGAGTTATTTCACAATGTTAATGCTTAATTATATCGTATTGAAAAAAAGAGTAGTAATGTTATGGTAAATAATAATTTTATAATATTATTGTTAGAAAATGGTCTAACTAATTTGTATAAGCACATTATTATAAGATTATTAAGTTGTAAATAGTCTCATTTAGTCCTAATAAGCAAGATTAAAATCATGTGTTATCACATACACTACAAAGATTTAAATTCAAAGTTAAACTATCCAGTTAAACTATAGTAACTATGTTACTATAGTTAAATATGATTAAGGCAGTATACTTGCAGTAAATTTATTCGTAATTATCTAAAAAATGTGTCACATTTTATACACACAATTTTTCCTATATGCCAGGATATAAAACTGTTTTAGCTAAATCTGTTGAATATACTTGTACTGCAGTACTTACGTCGTCCTAGTAGTACTGTGACTGCTTGATGACGTGGAAGACATATATGAATTAGATTTTGTCATTACGTCATTACCGGAAGTAGATTCTGAGGCACAGCACGCTAGTCTGTTATCTTCTGTTGGCATCACACATCAAAAGACCTCAATAAATAAACGAACAAAATAACCCTTTAAAAATTCCATTTGTGACAAGAACATTTTTTGGGGGGTTACAAACGCTGAAGTGTATTAGCGTTTTGTTCAAATTACGAACTTGTATTGTTTCTAAACTAATTTCCTGCACCATTGATTATTCATATTTTATTATTTGAGAATAAAGAATACACTGAATTAAAAAGAAATTATTTAAATAATTCAAGATGGCAAGTTCATAATTATTAATACTAAAAGTTAAAATACTGGAAAAAAACTAAAGCTTTTTTCAGGATTCGAATATCTAACATGATAGATATTTTATAGCACAATGTTTAGATGAATTTAATTATAATGTTCTTATTTCCTATAGCCTTCATTATGTAGTCATTAAATGATTACACGATGAATTAAATTTATGCAGATATTTCTGCTTATAATTTGATATTTACGTTACGGCTAAAATCTGATATTTTAATATATCTTACAATCATATTGCGTACATAATTTTCAATTTATGCGTTTGCTTGTAAAACTTTTTTTAAAGTAAAGTCAATTACAATAACAGGAAACAACATTCAAAATAATCTATACTAGACACTTCCGTTTCTCAAGATTATGTATTAAAATATTGTGTTGATGATTGCAAAAAAAGACTGTTCTTTAAGAAACTCATATGTTCTTTAAGAAACTCATATTTTCTTTAAGAAACTCATATGTTCTTTAAGAAACTC
>JAQIXG010006690.1:0-10066 GCA_034700105.1 Oconnorella tubifera
AACCCCCCCCCCCCCCCCTTCTTTTTCTAGCGTTCGATACATGTATTTAGAAACCATATACATGCAATTGGAGACTGCATAAAATGAAGTGTGATAACCTTAAAAATGGTCATCACTCTAAATTATAGAGGAACCCCCCCCCCTCCCCCCTTAGTCAATTCCTGGCTACGCCACTGAGTACACCTGGAGCGGAAAACCTCTGAATTTATTGCGAGTTCGATTGTTTTTTTAAATAGATAAAAAAACTTTCGTCATCTTGCAAATATAAATTTAGTAAAAATTAACTTTTTGGACGAGCATTATTCATTTATCTTATAATTATTAATTTATAATTATTATTAATTATGTAGGCAATTAGTGAAGTTAGCGAGTATGAAGAACGCTGATATAAAATTATTCGTTTTAGATCTTAGATTCTGAAATTTGCTAGCTGAAAGTTGCTTATAATATTAGCATTTTGCACAACCAACTGTACGTTATATTTTATGAAATTAAAAATGTGCATTTTTAATGAGTTTCGCTAATTATAGTGTTATAAGAATAAGAAAGAAAGATCAATGTATCGAAGAAACAATTAGTGCGTCTGCGCAATAAAGCAAATCAAGCATGCTAATATTTTCATTGTAAAACTATTGTTTTGAATTATAATAAACCTCCGTATACTTATGGTAAACCAATAAGAGTACTTAGTGTTTATGTTGTTTATTGGTTTGAAATAAATGAACATATGAACACTAGTCAGATTGCAATATTGAACGATACAAATAACATTAACTCTTATAATTAAATGAAACTATGCAGTAAAACGAATATTGTAAATAAAATGACAATTTGTAGCAAGCTTTGAAATGTCATTTAAACCAAGTACACTCATAACAAGAATTACTATGACATTTGAATTATTAATTTATGTTACTCTTTGTAATATTAATAATCAATTAAGATTACTTTTGTTATTTAAAGTCACATCAGCGCAACTAGATACTGCTGCAAACAATAATTCAGATTACAATGCATAAATAAATATTAAACTTCCATGGTATACAAACTATAAAATATCAGCATTCAATAAGAGTGAAACAAAGCGAAGATGATGTCAATATTGTGAACTTTGTATGTGTAGAAACCAATGTGATGAGGGAACTGAGTGATTGTAGCAACCAAGTGATGACTGAACTGAGTGATTGTAGCAACCAAGTGATGAGTGAACTGAGTGATTGTAGCAACCAAGTGATGAGTGAATTGTGTGCGTGTAGAAACCAAGTGATGAGTGAATTGTGTGCGTGTAGAAACCAAGTGATGAGTGAACTGAGTGAATGTAGCAACCAAGTGATGAGTGAATTGTGTGCGTGTAGAAACCAAGTGATGAGTGAACTGACTGATTGTAGCAACCAAGTGATGAGTGAACTGAGTGAATGCAGAAACCAAGTGATGAGTGAACTGAGTGAATGTAGCAACCAAGTGATGAGTGAACTGAGTGAATGTAGCAACCAAGTGATGAGTGAACACTCGACTCACAACACTTATTTATACAATATGTATTTTCCTTCCCTATCAATTTTTATCACTTGAATAATGAGATCACAATTATCAAGAAAAAATCACTAGGTTATATACTAGATTGTGTTGTAGATAATCTACTGAAATTAATCTATTAGATTATGATCAGATTATTACCACGTGCAAATAATATTAAAGAGCACATGAAACCCTTAACAATGTTCTTTACAAAAAATTAGAAGAAGCTTAATTACAACAAAATTAAAAACAAACACTAGCATTATTCATTTTCAAAGTGCCAGCTTTTAATATATTTTCAATGACATCAATCTTGATAAGGGGTGAAAGGGGCGCATTGCCCCTCAATACCTTAAATCTAACTGGCCAATTCTTTACCCTTTACTATAATCTACATACAATGTATAGTTAAAATCAAATGTCAGTTTTAACTAGGTCCAACAATAAATATATTGCATCACTCGGCCAATTAAAACAATTAAAACTTATCATTGAAACTAATCACAATTGACACTTGTGCAGCCTAAAATATAGTTACAAAATGCAAAAATCTCCTAAAATAAATAAGCGCAGTTAAATCACTGTGGCTAAATGAAAAAGTCTAGCGTGTATCCATTTAGTACCTTAGGAGTTACATAACGAAGTTCCCTAGTAATCAAATAACATAATGTTGCGTAGTATTGCAGAGTGCAGAAAGATATAAATCCAATTACAGTTATATTCAATGTTCATAAATATTAATGTTCAGTAATAATTGTATTCATTTACTCCTTAATGTAAAATCGGAAGCTCTTTAGTAAACTGAATGTGTGTACAGATTATGTAACGCCTCACTTCTAACGCGCTTCACTGAATAAGTTTTGTTTGAGGATTGTGAGCATATTAAAAGCAGAATCTAATGTTATTTAGTCATGAATGAACAATATTACATATTTACATTTTTACTATAATGCTCACTAATCATATAAATAATAACATCAAATTGTTACTGTGCAAACTGTTACTCCTAACTTGTATCTAGATATTGGGTTGCCATCAATTAATCAATCAATTTGTTGACACAAAATCATGTAATATTGCATCGTCTTGATTGATTTCCAGCTACCGAAGAAACACTACTAGTTGGGGGAACACTAAGAATCATTTTATTTGAATCCGAGCAGAGAACAGTTTCGACTGAAAATGCATCGGCTGCATCGTCTATCAGTCCGACTGGCATAACGCTCATTGAGAATTCATCTGAAGAAATATCAACATTCGGTTCATCAGTAGAATGAACCAAGCAAGATGACCCTTTTGAAACTGTGCCCAAAACAATTTCATTGGTATACACATCAAGAGCAGTATTAGGTGCATCATCTGCAGTGTTAGTACAATTATCTTCTGAAGAAATTACAGTTTGTATATTAAGAATATTTTCTGCTACTAAAGAATACTCTCCAACAATTTTCAATTTAGAAGAATCACTTGTAAGAATAGTATCACTTGAAACCGTCTCAGGAACATTATCAAGTAAAAGCACATCTGAAATATTTTCTACCACAACATCGTCAAACCCATTACAATCTGTAATCTTGTTGCATATTTCAGACTGCTCTGAAACCTGACGAACATTAAAACTGTCATGACCCAAAGCATTCAAATTAACATCTCCCAGCAGAGCTTCATTTTTCAATGAATCAAATTTCACACGCTTATTATAATCATCATCTTTCGATAAATTGGCATCATTAACCTTTGCATAACCACTAAGCATAGATCTATTACAATCATAGCTTGTAATTAAACCAACATTGTTAATAGCTGTACCATCAGTAATAACATGCGAGCATACAGGCTCCTTGTGAATTACTTCATTCAAATCTACTAGCTTAAATTTTTCTTCCTTTTCTTTTCTCTGCACTTTAAAGTTTGACAACTGTGGTGTGCCACCTGCAGAGTTTTTATAATCTTCTGAAAAGATTATTATTCTTTCCGAAATTTCTTCAATGCCATCAATAAGAAGACAATTGACTTCTTTCACTACTGTTGTTGGTGTTGCTGATTCACCTAATGTAAATATCGTTTGTGATAGTGCCTCAGTTGATTCTGTTGTTTGTAAAACTGGACTTACAGTTACATTTGATGATGTCAGTTTTGTTACTGCCAATGGTGTCGACAACTTTGTTGACATTTCCTGTGTTGCTGATCCAGATGCTGTTATTGATAATAGTGCTTCTGATATTGATAATATCAATGGTTTCAATATCGATAATTCTGCTGATGTTGAAGCTACGGTCTGTATTATTAAGTCTGTGGTTGCTACAACCGACGGTTTTTCTAATAATGTTGGTATTACTGAAGTTTGTGGTGATACTGGTAATGCAGATGATATTGATAATACTAGTGGTGTTGTTGAAACTGTTTGTATTGCTATTATAGGTGTCACTGATTCATTTGCTGCTGTTGTTATAACAGCTAACCCTTCTTCTGCCATTACAGCTGGCGATGCTAATGTTAATGGAGTTTTGCTTACACTAATGACATCACTATGTAAACCTGATAAAACAACATGCTTAACACCTTTATTTACAACATCCTTCTCTGCTCTCACACTGACACTATCATGAAAACTCTCATGTACATCCGCAGATGAATTTACAAATAAAGAAAGATCTTCACTGGGTTTTATTTCTCTTGCGCATGAACGTTGGTACGGTGTTGGAAGACATATAAGCTTCTTTTTCTTCTTACCTTCATTGCCAGATACTTGCACAGCATCATCACACACCTCACCATTGCCTACACTACTGGGAACATCATCTTCATCACTGCTGGATACAAAATCATATTCCGTCGCATCTGACCTCTGAGTGATACTTATGAAAGAATCATGTTCAGAATCAATGGAAATAATTATTTTTTCACTCATTAACTCAGTGTCACTTGAACGTACCAATGAATTTTTTGATATCACTGATAAATTTGGGATAACTAATCTTTCATCATCCAGAGAAAATTCATCTTGCTTTTTCGATATCGATTGATCTCTAATTTTTTTAATTGATGTATTCTGCTCTGAAACTGAGGCAGACTTGCCAATTGTCAAGCACTCTCTAGTTACATCAGGAAGATATGAGTGTAAATGATCAGTTGTAGAATAAACAGGAGAAAGGACGTCTGCTGTTGTGGATGTTAGATGACTTTCTAGAAAAGGATCCTCGAGATCACAACTTTTATAAATCGCATCTTGATTATATCTCAAAATGCAAGTATTTTTTAATCCAGCCAGTCTTGTCTCTTCACCAGTATTCTTGTATTTAATAAGCTGCCTGGCTTTCCACAAGGAAGGAGTTAATTTCAATAGATGTTCATGGTTTTGTAACAGTTTTGCAGAAACTGTCTCATCATCTTCAGAAGTTACTTTTTCTTGAAAATCTTCCACAGAGTCAGCCAAGTCAAAGACTTTTTTCAACAATTTCCCTCCAGTGTCATAACCTCCACTGTGTGAATGACAAGGAGACTCAAGTGAAATGGGATCAGGACTTCTCCAGCCTGGCACTAAAGCAAACGGCGACTCCTCATTTATCTCATGGCGCACTTGATCTAATGCCATTGACATAGTATTTTCATGAGTAGAGCCTTTAACTTTCTCAAAATAATGTTTCTGCAAAGTTGACACATGTGGGCAATTCCTTTGCACCACTGTCTCTAAGTATTGTGAATCGGAATTTTCATTATCACTTAGAGGTGTGACAGTAAGTTTCTGAAATTTTGCAGGAGGCGAAGAACATCGATCATTCGTATCAGTTGAGGATCTTTGAGAGGGAATGCTGCCACTGTTACCCGTAGTGGATCTAAAGGAGGAGGATCTCTGAAGGAATGAGTAAGGAGACTCTGAGAGCTCTTCCATGGTTGTTGATTTAGCGTAATGTTGTGGTCTGTGGTTGTTAATCCAAGGACTGTACACAGGTCGAACTATCTTCCAGCCCTTTATGCCAGACTGTGCCTTGTGTGAATGTTTGTCTTCCCTATCACTGCTTAATGCCAACGTTTCTTGACACCCAATATCCGTAATATTTCTAGCTCTTCTTAAACTATTCTTCTCAATTCTCCCATGCATAATGTCACACTGATTCTGCATGTAACCTGAAGTTTTTCTGTCAAGACTAAAATCACCGCACTCAACATGTTCTAATTCTATGTCAGATTGATGACCAAGCTGAATTCTCAAATTATTTTTACTACTAGAAGATTGCTTAGATGAAACAGCAGGCTTAGATAATGACTTGACAGGTCTCTTGTCTTCATGATCCAGTTGAGTCACTTTGTTTGCAAAATGTTCAGTGGCATCCTCAGACGTGCTCCACACTGATCTATTATGTGATGCTTTGCATAAGTTGTTCAATTCAGGAAATATAGATTTCTGTGACACAATAATCTCAGTACCTGTCATCTTTTTTACATCTTTAAACTTTTTACTATCTTTCAAATTTTCTATTCTTCCACAATCACGTTTTACAATCTCTCTAACAGAATTATCACTAATTCCACTATAATTAAAATTGTATAAATTTAATTCAGTTTTTGACTTATTTTCACGTTCCAAACAAGAATTTCCCTTATCTTTGGCCGGCTCAGGAATGGATCTCACAATCCTATTTAAGTTCATTGTTTGATTGCTTTCTGGGGACAATAATAGCCTCGTCATCCTCTGTGAAGATTCATTCAAAACACTATCATTAAAATGCAGACCAGCAGCACTTGGTAAAACATTACTATCAGAAACATTTCCAATCTTCATACTGCAATCGACTTGACCTAAATGTTTTTGTAAAATGCCAGCTTCATTAAAGTTTTCAAACTCGTCAATATTACGGATATCATTACGTAATACATAGTTATTACTGTACGCATTTGAGTTTCTAGTTTTGGAATTTTGCATTGATGAACCGCCAAATTCTGTTGTCAGTTTTAATGCAAATTCTGAACCTTTCCATTCGGAGTTTTTCTCAGATATAGCATGTGAAAAATGTACCTGCGGGTTATAGTTTATTTGTTTATTTTTAGCTGATATTTTAGGCGCAATAGTATGAAAACCAGCACCATACTTACTTGCCAGTCCTGGCATACTTTCTAAACGAGAGATATTTTCATTTTGGGTCTTACGCTTTATCAAATAAGGTATGCTTTTGTTACGATGGCTTTGATTGGAAACTTCAGTATCGAGTAAATTTGATGTTTGGAAACCAAACGTTTGGCTTTTAGGTAGAACTTTACTGGATGACATGTATAGTGTGTCATGCTGTATTGTATTCGACACAAGATTAGAATTAGCATCTGTGATAGAGAGAGATATTACAGAAGAGTGTCTTGATGTATGGTTAGTGTTACCAGAATGCAACATATTTGGTACAAAATAGCCTCCACGCTGATTTTTCATATCTCCTCTATTTTCGCTACTGGGATATTCCAAATGTGACACATGTGGAACATCCCAGTAATGCTCTGCAGTGTCTGAAGGATGCCTATTATTTGAATTGACAACATTTTGATTGGGAAACAATTGTGAAGAGGAATGGTTACAGGCTTGGCTAGCAGTGGGTGCATGAGAGGTTGATTTGATAGATGGATGGACTGATGTACAACCGGATCTGGTTAAAAAACAAGAAAAAATATTAAGTTATCACATTTATTTAATGAAAGGTTTTGTCATGTGACTTTAGTTTTGTTTGCATATATCATTACCTAAGTCACCACTCTTACGACAATGCTGTCAAGTGTCAGAAACTCTGACACTTTACTCTGCACTGACAGGTCCTCTTTAAAGTTCTGTCATGTATAAATGGTAATCCAGATTATAAAGTTAAATTTACTCCATTCGAGTGCATTTCACACCTCAACATGTCAAGTTCTCAACTTATAATTTCAAATCTAAATGTGCTGTTAATACAATCAAACATGTACTCATGGTACATGCTATAATACATTTATTATAAAAAGTAAATCTCATCCCATTAGCCCACCAGTTTCATTCAGCACACTTATCAATGAAACCTCACCACATGACAAATTGTTAGATGAAAATTGATGAACAGAAGAAATCTTATTAAACTTTTTTAATCAGTGTTCATTTATTGGCATATTATGATTGAATACAAATCAGATTACTATATTGGTATATTACAATTCAGCGTACTATAGGGGCATATTATGATTTTATATAAATCTGCTTACTCCAGGGCCATATTACAAATCAGCTCACTATAGAGGCGTATTATAAATGAATACGAATCTTCATACGATAAAGTTATATAATTATACACAGAAAAAGTACAATGTTAGAGTGCAATAGCTCAGTTGTTAGAGCGTCTGTCTACCATCCAGAAGACAGTGGATTCAAATCTTAATCACTCTAACCTTGAAAATATTGAAACTGCACAATGCTTAAATATATATTAATGCTACTATATAATAAAGAATATTCTATTATATGAACAAATTATTTTTACAATAACGATATTTAATATGAATATTTGATTTAATATGAATATTTTTCAAACAATGGATATTCTATAATATGACAAAATTATTCTTTCTATTACTGAGTAAACTTACGGTTGAGACAGATGACCTTGACCTTGTCTTGAGGGTTGACTCGATGAAGAACCTCCATCAAGGTCAACATAACGAACTCTTGACCTCTGACCCAGTAAACCAAGGCTGCATGACCTTGGAGTGGCCCCAAGCATATCAAGGTCAACTCTCATGACTTTCATCGGCTGATCTGTTGCAGAAATCATCATCATCACTATTATTATCATCATTTATTTGTCTGCGCTGAAGTCACATCAGCATAAATGTTCATTTAATTGTTGATTTACGTCGCATCAGTTAACTTGTTTGTAGCTCATAATGTGACAGATTCATTTATTACGTCATTACCATTTAACGCTACTTTTTTTAACGCTACTTTTAACGCTAACAATAAGTATACAGTATATAAGATACATCAACGCATGTTAATGATAACAATTTATAACAACCAATAATAACAATAATAACAATTGTACAGTATACAGGGATACACATCAATACACTTACAAATCAATCTATAAAGAAAGGATGGAAAATTTATTCAGAAATGTAAGAAAATGAGGTGGGGATCACATAAAAGGGGGAATTTTTTAAAAGGAGGCATTTTTTTATATTTTGTATACCAGAAAACATTTAAGATTCTTGATAATCTGTCTGTTATTTTAAACATTTTATCAAAACAACTCCAGCACAATGAGAGGCTTCACTGACAGTACAAATACAGATCAGAGAGAGACTATAGTATAAAGGAAGATGATATATTATGTCCACAGGGCAAAGGGACTTTGTACATAAAAATGCTAAAGAATTCTTACAACTCAATCATATTTGACGTAAAATAAACCCTCCAGCTAAAAAGATTCAACTGATAACCACCTGATCCTACTACCCTCCAATTATTAAATTATAAGAAATATATCTTCCAAACACGTTTAAAATTATTTATTATTTAAATTAAAATTAATTATTATATCTCCTTTAATGTCACATGAGCACAAGAGTAAATTATTGATGTTTATGAACCTACAGTGCCCCATATGTAGTTAGAGTGCCAATTATTACACAGCGCAGTAAATAAGTTTTCTTTGGAAATGACGAGTCAACACATTAAAAGCTACAATGGCTAATTGTTCCAAAAATAATATTTTAAAATTAAAACTAGAACTTTCTGAAGTTATCTCTTATCAGCTTATCTCTTTATTAAATCACTCAATACTTCAAACCTGTGATAGACTTTCTTTTATCCTTAACCAATGCTTGCAATAGCAGCTGGTCCTGACCCAATGGTTTGTCTCGACCCAAACCACGGTTAGACTGGTCATCATGGTTGGTCCGGTCATCTCTGCGTCCTTCTAGTCGCTTTCTCGCAAAAAATTCCTAAAATAAAAAAATAAAGAACTTTACAACAAAGTCTTAATGATTTGACAGACTGTCAAGATATTAAATCTGTATTACTAAATACTAAGATTTAATAACATCATCAATTTAAGATCACAACATTTATTCACATCTATTTCCGGCGGGGAAGACATATGTGTACAGTGGTTCAAAACCTTAACTTAGGCTAGAAACAAAGTTTCTAGTAACAAGCTAGAAACAAAGTTTCTAGCTTGTTACTAGAAACAAATATTTAAAGATAGGGCTATTTACATAGAAACGGTTACGAATTAGCATATAGACCTATGCATCATTTATACCTTGAAAAATAATAAGATCGAGAGCCTTTGATCGTTAAATTCATTTTGATTCTATGAGCTAATACGGGCTTTGATAACTTGTTCTATTTAATCATCGAATATCTACTGCATTTGCAGCAGTTCCCTACCTTTTGTTTCTTCTTCAACTGCTGCTCTCGAAGATTTCCCCCGTTACTTCTCACCCAATTCATATTAAACTTATTATTTAGGAAGAATTAATATCAACAATAGCCGACTATATTCAACGTTATTTATCCATTAAATTTAATATTACG
>JAQIXG010006691.1:0-10065 GCA_034700105.1 Oconnorella tubifera
ATTCAGAGTGTAATTTCAACTGTAAAATATTTGTTTACGAATAAACAACATCTAGACTCTCCTTGTTTTAATAAAGTGAAAAAATTGCGACAAAATAGCTCATTTGCGAAGCGGTAAAGGACCGGAATCGTAATCGATCTGGTCCAGGTTCGATTTCCGTGAATGCTTACTCATCAAGGATTGACTGATAAAAATAACACAGTTTTTGACAGCAGCTTCAAACTTCATCTTTTCTTATCGATTTAAATTCAGAAAAATTGAACATTTAATTATTAAAAACTTATTAATTACAAAAATTAGTAGTCCTTATTAGAAAATTTGATCATAGTTGCAACAAGTGTTTTTTTGTCTAGATTGTATTTTGTCTGTTATTATGTTGGTATACAGACAAACCTGTCTATAACTAATTAGGATTAGGGTTAGAGTTAGGGAGATTAGCATATTAGGATTAAGGTTAGGATTAGGGTTAGGGTTACGAAGAAGGACGATTCTCTGACGTTATAAACCACGACGTTAATTCAACAGTGTTGACGTAATTGTTATATTTTTTCAGTCTATGTTTATTAGACGTTAAAATTATTCGCCGATGATAGATCGTTGAATACAAATACTTTGATCGATGTACACGTCATGAATGCATGAATAGTGACGTCACACGATGAAAGAACTGAACAGGAATCATTATGTAGAGCTTATAAGAATAATTACTTGCAATGGACGGGGAACTTTTGAGGGAAGGGAGAAAGGGGGGGAGGGATAGGAAGAAGAGGGGGAGGGGAGGGAGAGGGAAGGGAGGGAGTCGGAGGGTGGCTAAACTATGACAGTTCAAAATCGTGAAAAGATTTTGTTATATTTGAAATAAAAATATTTTTGTTATAAAAAAATTTAGAAAAATAGAAACTCATGATTTAGATTTTAAAATTTCCGGAAAGTGGTCTACTATAATGTTCAACTGATGTTTCTAATTTTTCAGTGATTTTCTATTTCTAATCAATCTAATATTTTTTTTAATTTAATAATCTTTTTACCAGTAAAAAATATAAAGTTTTGCAGTATATTTTGCCGAAGATTTAATTGTAAAAAAATTGTTTATTTTTTTGGTAAAAAATTATCGGGGCTGCATGTTTGTTATCCCCCCTCTCATCCTTCCACCTCCCCCCCCCTCGTTCACCCCCCCCCCCCTCTAACAAAAAATCTAAATCGCTCTCGTTTTTGAGTCTGTAAGGGTAATTATAGAGTCCAAAGGGATTAATTATAAGAGACAATTACAGTTTTAATTAGAAAAAGACATAAACAGGAAATAAAATCAAAGTCGTTATCACGAGAGAGAAAATAAAGTCGCATTTTAATATAAAATACAAATTTTTTATTTATTTTCTTTAATTCAAAGTCATAAAAAATTGGTACGAATTCCCTTGGAGAAATTAGAGGGGGTGGAGTGGGGAGGGAGGGATAGTTCTCTGAGATAAATTTACGATTTTATTCGTGTTGTTGTAGTATTTCTCGTGATGATTTTTTTTAAATATTTCTCTGCGGATAAACTATGATTTCTGTAATATGGTGCTCCGACAAAACGGCCCCGAATACTTTAACCCGACAAAACGGCCCCAAATACTAACCTCGCTTCGATCCTAACCCTAACCTGTATCCAAACTCCAAGCCTAATCCTATAAAATTACAGTCGGGGCCCATTTGTCTGGGCCGTTTTAACGGGTCACGCTGTAATATATATATGGCATTTTGTGTCAGATATTATATCTAGTCTGTGACTGATATATCTTCGGATTATCTTTTTCTATAAAAAAGAAATTTCGCGCGTTGAACTCTAGAGCTTGTAACGCTATGACGTGTGTATCCTGATTTTTTAATGCGATTTTCCCTGAAATTTTATATTAAGTTTCATTACTGTCAGGGATGTAATTTCAACTTTTTCAGGACGGGGGGGGGGGGGAGGGTAGTGGGGGGGAGGGGGTAGATATAAAAATAAACTGTCGTGAAAGAAAATCTGATGACCTGTTTTCTTTCTTCACTTTATATCCTCTGTTATTTAGCATCTTTTTTACGCATATATTACGCAACTTTATAAATTGGGATTGTTTTTCTTAAATTTACATATTGGAAGAAAGATTGCTTAAAATTGACTCAGATGCTTGTCAAAATGAATACTTTTAAAAAGGTCGGGGGAGGGGGGAGGGGGGAAATGACCCCATTTTGTCTCAAAACGAAGTCTCTGATTACTGTGTCGTCGTGAGAGAATTTTTGCTTTGTTAATAATGTGACGTTGATGTCATTATAAAGTGTAACAACAAGAGAAAGAGAGAGAGAGAGAGAGAGAGAGAGAGAGAGAGAGAGAGAGAGACTGAGACAGAGAGACAGAGACGGAAAGAGACAACAGAGACAGAAAGAGACAGAAAGAGACAGAAAGAGGAAAAAAGAGAGATACAGAAAGATACAGAGAAACAGAGAGATAGCGAAACAGAGAGACAGATATACAGAGACAGAGAGGGAGAGAGAGATAGAGAGACAGACAATCAGAATATAATACAAGACATATTATAAACTTGTAGAAATCTAAAACTTGATTTTCTGATTAGATTGTTTTGAAATCTGAACGATTCGTTTAAGCCTGTCACCTGACTAATAAAGATTTATATATGAACGATAAAAACGCATAAATCTCAATTTTGAACTAAATTCGGTCATTTTTTTGACCGAATCTCTAAAATGCGCATAAAATCGCGTGGCTATAATTTACCGGCGAATCAAGATAATGTTCGTTCAATCTATTTCTATATTAATTTTTCTAATTCAAATTTTGAGAATCTTCGAAATATGAATCTATAAATCAATCAACTAGATTAAATTAATTGAAATAGATACTTTCAGAGCGTGACCTGTCAAACGGGCCTCGTCAAATCGGGCCTGACATATCGTCCCTGACAAATCGGCCCCAGACTGTTAGTTCTTTGGGTTAGGGTTGAAGTTAGGGTTAAGTTTAGATTTAGAACTTAAGTAATGATTAGGATTAGATTTCGGGTTAAGAGTTTAGGGCCGATTTGTCGGGTTAATGTGTTTGGGATCGATTTGTCGAGATAACGTATCCAGAGCCAATTGGTCGGGTTAACATTTCTGGGGGCCGATTTCTCTGATTAATATGTTCAGGGCCGATTTGTCTGGCTGATATATTCGGGGCCGATTTGTCGGGGTACCGATTTCACAAGTCCCAAAACTGAACCCATTTCGGTTCAATGCTCTACATTAATTTTTTTTCGCGTGTTCAGCATTTAAATCTCGAACTTCAATTTCATTCATTTGTATGTCGGACCTTTTTCAAATGAGAATCAGTGATTTATTAACTCTAACCTTCGCAAACGTCACATCAGCACGACAAATTGTTCCCGTGTATTATACAAGTAGCGCATTAGTAGTAGGGGGGATGGGGGGGGGGTTGTGGGGGTTATAACACCCCCCATTGGAGGTAATAAAATACTTTTTTGTAATGTTAAAAGTGTGAGAATAGCGGTAAAATTTGCCCGTTTTTGACTATTGGGAGAAAAAGTGTGAAAGTTAAATAATTAAAAATATTTTTAATTATTACATTTTTTAAAGAAAAAAAACCCGCTTTTAATCAATTTCTGGCTTCGCCACTGAGAAAAGGGGATGGGGAGGGGGTGTGGGTGTGGAGAGGGAGGGGGGGGGGTTGACGTTAATTCATCGCTGTACTATTTAGAAGAATTTGGGTTAAATTGGAGAAACAACATTTTTTCGAATTAAGTAGATATTTCGAAAAATCGCTGAAGAACAAAGTAATGGTAAACATTAAAAACATTGAAATTTGACTATTTTAGGGTACCCCAACAGATCGGCCCCTAATACCTTAACCCGACAAATCGGCCCCTAATATATTAACCCGACATATCGGTCCCGTCAATATATTTAATAACCCTAACTCAAACCATCCCTAAACTTAACCCGAAATCTAACCCAATTTCTGTTAATCTTCATAACCGACACATTTTTTATAATATTTTTTTGGACGAATGACCTTGCACGAAATTATCTTCATTGCTCCGTTATAAATCATGGCAAATTTTTTTACAATATATTTTTCATTTTAGAGATATTTATATTAAATTGTGTCGATTTATTAAAACTGTGAAAACATGTATATTAAGTTTTTAATAAGTATTTTTGATAAATTCGAAATGGATCAATTTTAAATCTAACATCACAGGAATTTGAGTTATAATTTCCCACCCTAATTTTATTATTAAAAAAATATTTTGTAGTGCAAAAAAGTTCTTAGTTCAGTGTCCCCCCCCCTCTCTCCTTTGTGAAAATGTATATATATATTATTTGTATATTGATATACTTCTTTAATGTATGTATATATTATAAGTATATAGATATTTGATTTCGGGAATATATTAGGTTATTATCTATTAAATTTTATATTTTAACATCTTTTAAAAATTATTTTATATTCACGTATTATTTTATATTATATTATCTTTAAGATATTATTTATATTGTATTAAATGCGATTTTATATTTGTAATATCTTTAGATATGCTTTCTTATATTTGCTTATCTGTTAGATATGATGGTTGGTTTTATGGTAGTCTTGACTGATCTCGGCTGGAAGATTACCATAGTCTGGCTGGCAGGCGATATTATGTGCAAGCTGGTTAGATATCTACAGGTATTGCTTGCCAAATTGGCAATTTAATCAAATTGAGTTGCCAATAATTGGAATTTTTTGACTAATTATTGCTAAATCGGAAATTATAATGGATCTACCCTTAACATATTATATATCAATTTGTCTGTTTGTCTGTATGTCTGTTTGTTTTTTATCTTTTCTTTTGTTTGTTTATTTATTTATTTGTTTGTTTGTTGTTTGTTTGTTATTTGTCTGTCTGTTAGACTGTCTATCTGTCTACCTGTCACTTTTCTGTTTATTTATTTATTTTTTTGTTTGTCTAATTGTATGTTTGTTTGTTTCTCTAGGCTGTTGCTATCTACGCGTCGACGTATGTCCTGGTGGCTTTGAGTCTGGATCGTCTGGACGCCATCGCTCGTCCGCTAAGTTTTGTAACCAGCGGTAAATACTTGTATTTTCAAATTTCGTCAGTTTCACTCTTTCTTTATTTTACTTGCGCTAAATATATTTTCAAATTTTGTTCTTTATATATATGTACTTTCAAATTTGTACTATATAATGTACTTTCAAATTTCGTTAATTTGATAAATTTTACTCATGGTTTATTCTAATGTATTTTCAAATTTCATAAATTTCACTCTTCTCTATTATCTTTAATCACAGATTTTGAAAATACACAGTTTGTTATTTATTTCTGAAAATAACCAGTGTTTTAGTATATAATGAAGTTTCCTAATAAGCTTAATTAATATTTTGTATTTGATGTAAGATTTTCTTGATATATCTTTGAGTTTTTACTTTCAATCTTTTGAGATTTGACTCGAATCCAATTTACAGTGGTGCCAGCACGTAGGGGGGGGGGTGTGGGGGGTTATTGCTCCCCCCTGTTGAAAATTAAGTGACTCCTTTGATGCGTAAAAAAATGAGAAAAATGAAATTTTGAAGGAATTTTTTTGGCCTTTCATTGAAAAATATAGACAATTTTGTAAGTATATACTGTAAAATTAAAAAAATATAGTGTCTTAGCTAAAAAATATAACGGTTTGTAACTCCCACCCCCACCCCCACCCCACCCATCACCCCCCTCTTGTATTTGGACATTATTTTCGAGAATTATAGCGACTCCTCTTTTTTTCAAATAATAGCTTCATTAGGCGAGATATTCTGTGATTTTCAAGAAATCAAGAAGCTTGATCAAGTGGCGCACTCTCGCGAATAATTATAAAGGGGAAGGGAGAGGGGGGGGGGTGTAAATAATTGAAATTATACTGACGACGTTTTTAGATTAAATGATAATTTCGGAAATTGAAAAATTGTATTACAAAAAAATGTATGAATCAGATTTTACTGCAAAATTTTATATAAGGAGGATGGGGGGTGGGGAGGGTAGAGATCATTTTGCTGTTTAATGGGGTCTGGGGAAATTCTGGGGAAGTTTTTTCGGGGAGGGGGGGATTTATAGAAAGCATGCTATTTTGAAATGATATTTTTTTTAACTTGAGAAAATTTAGAGAAATAAAGTATTTTGAAAAAAAAGTGACATTTTAGAGAAAATATTTGAGTGACAATATTTGAGTGATAATATTTGAGTGATAATATTTGAGTGATAATATTTAAGTGATAATATTTAAACATGCATTACAAACAGCCGGAACTCATCACATAAACGTTCCGTCCAATTAACTATATATCACCCGGAACGCCTAGTTCCGAATAAAATTAAGTTCAAATTTACAAGGCTATCTATTGGCCACAATCCCTTGGGCTTTGCGGCCAATGGCCGAATTTCTCATTCAATTCGTCATATCATTCCCTCGCGTATTCCTTTCCTAATGAATAGCATTGTATGAATATCTATTCGTTACGTTTCGCGGACATTGAATGATAGATTAGGCTATTATTCCATTCATTAGAACGTAAATATTACGTTTTAGAAAGTTTATAACGCGTGAAATTGTGTCAAATGAAATGAATTAACGAATGAAATAAACAGATTGTATGTTTGTTTTTGCTTTTTGTTATTGCTTTTACGCGTTGTTTTGTTTATTTTGATGGCTAATTTTTATTATTCGTAGATTAAAGATAAAATAATCGATTAGTAAAAAAAACCCTTTGTGTTTTCGAGATAATATTAAATATAATTTTTATATCCATATTTTATATAATTTGTCGTTTATAATTTATAAAATGAACATGATTATATAAATAATAAATAATAAATGTATGCCAGTATACAGTATACAAGTATATACTATATAAATTAACAAAATAAAATAGAATCAATTACGAATAATTAGTCTTTAAAAAAATTGTTCCAAGAACAACCCCTTTCCAACCCCCATCCCCCCTCATTTCTAAAAAATATCCTACAACTATCAATTAGATTAAATTTCACTACTTTCTCTCGATGCATAAGCCCTTTTGATGTCTCCCCTTAGGGGGGGGTGTCGGGGGGTCGTTGGAGGGGGGGCTGAATCTCAAATATCAAAGTCATTCATCTCTCTCGTGTTAAAATTACTTGAAAGAATATCTATTATATCATCTCATCAAAGTAGCTTCCGATTTTTACAGATTTTTTTATAATAAGACTATAGGGCCCCCCCCCTCAACCCCAATTAGAACGACTTTCCGCAAACTGCTTGAATTAAGGGGACCCCAATTATTATTTTTATTAAAAGTACGGAAGCGTATAATTTGTGTTGATCTACTTTGAGATTGAAAAAGTAAAGAAATAAAATCTAATTTTAAATATACTTTTTATCAAGTGGCGATGGTCTAGGTGAGCTCAGGGCTTAAAAATCAGCCCCCCCCCCAAAAAAAGAAATATATTATAGAAATTAAAAAAGTCGTAAATTTATTAACAAAGGGTTACTAAAATATTAACTAACCGCGGTAATTGTTATTATAAATAATATATTGGTTTTTTAATTTTTATGGTTAAACTTTTGATTCGAATAGTTCAGGAATTTAGAAGGGGGGGGGGGGGGCTAATTATTTATTTTTTGGCAACGTAAACGCTTCACTGTTATTAAATATTGAAATTAGAAATTAAGAATGAAACTTTACAAAGAAAGAAATATTATACAGAAAATATCGTGACCCGTAAAAACGGCCCCGACAAATGGACTCCGACTGTTAATCCTTAGGGTTAGGGTTGGAGTTAGGATAAGGGCTAGATTTAGGATTGAAACAAGGGTTAGTGCTAGGATTAGGGTTAAGCTTAGAATTAGTTATGGTTATCAAATGATCGGACGGGCCCGTTTTGTCGGGTTAATATATTCTGGGCCGTTTTATCGGGTTAATGTACTTTGTCGGGGTACCAGAAAAAGTTCTTTGAAAAATTTCTCTTTAAAGACAAAGAAACCTTTATAAAGAAAACAATATTATACAAAATGTTTATAATTCTGTTCATTTTCAAAGGTCTGCGGTCCAAGTTGCTTATTGGCGGTGCTTGGCTTATCTCTTGCTTATTCTCTCTCCCGATGCTTTTCCTAAACAGAGACACCCCGTCAAACGATGGAATGACGTCACAATGTCGTATACATCTTAAGAGTCACTGGCATTGGCAGGTAGGTGTGGAGACAATGACGCAATTGCAATAATGACGTCACTGTTTATGAAATAATTTAATCATAATTGTATTTAAATAATTAATCATATTTATTTATCAATAAAACACCATTGACAGTAATTTAACACATCGAGTTGTGTTTCCTTTTTGTACACTCAGTTGTACACTCTATATATTTTTTTGTGCACTCAGCTATACTTCACATTAGTGTCTATCGCCGTCTTCATCTTTCCCGCCATCATCATCGCCGCCTGCTACTCCATCATCATCTACACGATCTGGAACACGGGGCGTCTCAAGCCCCTCCCCCGCTCCCGGTCCCCCTCCGAGTCAGACCGGGGGAGAACGACGGTCTGCGCCCCCTGGAAACTTTCTCGTCCGGGGGGGATACAGTCGAGGCATGGGGGGTATACGTGCAGGGGGAGCCTGCAGAGGGAGGAGGGGGCGGGGGGAGGTGGGGGGGTTATGGCTATGAGGAGGGATACGACGATTGTGGTTTATCAAAGGGGTTGGTTGAATTTAAAAATAAAATGTACATAAAAAAATTAGGGGGTAGGTCTTAGTAAATTATACAAATGTTAAGGTTGAAAAGGGCTCATATAATATTATACTAATTTAATAATGAAATAGTTTTAATATTATAATAGAATATTTAATATTAAATATTAATATTTAGTTTTAATATTTAATATTAAAATAGTGTAACTTTCAGTTAAATTTTTAAGTTTAAAATTGTAAACATTCATAATTTTTATTTAGTTTCAAATTCAATTGTTTCAGTAAAATATTAACGAGGGGGATAGCCCCCCACCTCCTTTTTTAAGCCTGGAGTATTTAACAGAAAATTTTACTTTTAAAAATCTGGCAACTAAAATCAATGTATAATTTAACATACATTGATTTAAAAAATTTAATGCAGAATAATTTAACCAATTTAACGCATTTATATATTATTTTCAAAATAGATGTAGTGCATAAACCCTATAGAGAAATAATTACAAAATTCTGCTTTTTCCACATCTTGAATGTCTTTTTACTAGTTGCTAATAAACTCTGTGATGCAATCTTTGATTCCTAAATGAATCCTCTAAGGTTAAAGATTAGACCAAAAAGATCAAAGAGATCGAAAGACTAAATTAAAAAATACTTTTAAAGTTCAACATAGCTTGAAAATACGCAGATCCAGGTATACTTTAACATCTAAAAAACCAATAACAATACAATGCATTTTTAATTCAATTTATTCTTGTTTTTCAACATTTTTCGCGTAATAAAACGCCATTTACTGAAGAATTTATGAGTTCTAAAAAACGTCTTTTATTTTACTATCTATAAAAGCAGTCTCTTTGGATAAATTCTGTTTGTTTTTTTCTCAAATAGTAGTAACTATAGTCCGAGGGATATCCATTTGATCCAAATGCTTATTCTTTCTGACATAAGTGACTTGTTTTAAAGCCTAAACGCTTACCGGAAGTACTTCGCGATGCTCGAAAACGATGAAAAATTGATGAAAACGAAACTTAGGTAAATCCGCCGTAGTTTAGGGCGAGTGCGTGAAAAGCGTATAAATATGGATTCCTCCCACTTACCCCCCCCCCACTTATCGACCCCCCCCCCTCCCTTGAAATGGTACTTTTTTGTACCAGAAATAAATATTTTATATATTTAAATACATTAGATAGTCTAAAGAGATGTACGGGTATTTTTAAAGCAGACAAACTTATATAAGAATCAGAATTAAGGCATTTATGAAATTAGCACGTATCTTTAACACGAAATTAACACAAAAACTTTTCCCTCCTTACGTTTTTTGTAGGGGGGGGGGGGGGGG
>JAQIXG010006692.1:0-10063 GCA_034700105.1 Oconnorella tubifera
CAACCACGCTTCACATTTTCATCTAGGCCTCTTCAATAAAAAAAATTATACAATATTATATTATTCAATATTATTATTGAATAATATAATATTAATATAATATTATAAATATAAATTAAATTACTCAATTTTTACCGCTGAAATTTTACCGCTATTTACTTGTTTGCAACTTTACCGCTAAAATAATGACGATTGTTTTTTTCTCGTATTTCCGTCTTTTAACGCAATAGCAGTCGTAGAAACAAATATACTAAAGTTAATGTCACAATGGTTCCTCGAGACAGCAAAACAATATACACACCCGATTCGTTTTACCCGATTTCAAAACCAATCGGAATAGACCTAATTTAATATCACTTGGAGTTTAGAGAGTTATAACTTATAACCCCCCTCTCCATTTAAGATTAAAATAAGTTTTTACTATTTAAAATGCGATAGTTGAGCGTTAACCCGTATGACGATTAAGTTTAATAAATATTGTGTAATTGAGAGAGATAAACGAGCGTTATTGTATTAGAAAGGTTATCATCTAAATTTTACAACGAAAAACATCCCATGTGTAAAAATCATGGCTACGCCACTATAATTTATTATATTTATAACACTGAATACTTACATATTCTCAACATAATAAACGTAAAGTTAAAAATTAGTATTAAAAGCATCTACTTTAGTGTTAAAGTGTCATTAATTCTCAATTTGGTTAAGGATGGATTATATTATGTCGATTTTAATTGGTTCACGGAACAAACTGAGTCTGGTCGGTGTATTCATTGGTTGTCACGAGGAGCTCATAAAATGTCTTTATGCAAAGTGAAACGTTCCTAACCAGAAGATGTTATAGTAAACCAATCTACTGCTAAATTTAACCTATCTATTTTCATCAGCGAATAGGATTACATCATTAGAGATTCGGTGGAAGAATTCGTGACTTTTTGCAGCAGAATGGACCATTATCGGCTGCTGATTTTCTAGTCAACTGAATCCTAATACAGCAGTGTTTCGATAAAGCCAGGTGAAACTGAGCTTGTGGTTTCCTTGGTTTTACCCGGCAGTCACAAATATTTAAACTGTAGAATCTGTCAAATTTGCTTTTTGCTTCATTTCTGATATTCACAAAAATGTACTGAGGTAATCGTGCCGGACAATATCTTCAATTTTACCTGGTAAATACAAATACGATTACCTGGTCAAGCTACAAGTGGAAACACCAGCAATCGTCTGCTTTGAAAATGAAGAATATTTAAGTCACTTGAAAGTATTTTCGGGGAGCATTGCCATTTTCTAATTGAAATCACGCAGTTTATAAATAGAACGCGTCTAAAAATATCTATTCTAAAAATATTTCTTAGAAATTTATGGATTTGAGTTAGACTAACACTAACTCTAATCATAAATCTAACCCTAATAATAACTCTATCCTATTGTCAATCCAAATTTATAAATTATTTGTAGAACTTTCTTTCTTTGCTCATTTTTCAACTTATTTACATATTCGTGTAATCATTATTTTATTTTTGATTAAAATAAGTTGTTCAAAGCAAACAAGTTTAAAGTATTTGTTCTTTTATTTACGCTTATTACACTTTCATGTTATTTTAAAGATGTGTTCGTAATCAACATTAAAAGGGTTAAAAAAGGGGGAGATTTTCCAGGCCCCCTCCCCCCTCTCCCCCCTCCCCCCCCCCCCCCCCGCCCATAAATATACGACTGCTGCTGACAATTTTTCACTGATTCTCTAACTGCGATACATTTCTTTCTCGATTTTCTATTTTATAATATACAATGTTATAATGCCAACCTTGGCTTGAGATTTTTCCATGATAGTCGATTTGTATAACGTCGAATTTCAATTAGAATTCGATCTTAAACTACACTATCCGATTTTGCTGTCGATTTTTTAGCCGACTTTTCGTCTTGTGAATTAACTTAAAATTATAATAATATGTTTAAATGACTATGACTTAAAAGTATTCGTAGCAGTACTTTGAGTATGAATTCAAAGTAATAGTATTCACACCAACTAACAAGTCTATAGAAATATATCTACCGATTGATTTGTCGTTCGACTTTTTTCCTTCTCACTCCGCTATCCCTCACAAGGGTATAGGATTTAAAAAGTCACGGGCACTCCTCGTAAAAATGTAATGATGACCTTTTTAGCTAAGTTATCTCTATTTATAACCTCCTCATGCATATGTCTCACTAAATTTGTTCACTAAATCGTCACAAAGTTACCACTAAATATTACCACTACAAAAATCCACTTTTTACCACTGCAAAGTTTTACTTACACTTACAAAGCTTTACCACTTACAAAATTTTACCACTAAATATTACCGCACGAAAAAACATCCACAAACGCTTCACCACTACAGAAATAATCCTTTTACTTCCAATTGGTTATACCCCTGCAACCCTCTTTTGAGGTGCAGTTCAGTGACTGCAGTTGACAGTGTGATACAAGACAGACTCATCGAGTCCGTGATTTAAGTTGCCACCTCCCAAATCCCTAATTACTGCAGCGCTGTACCCGGGGATAATTGGTAACTGAGTGAAAAATGATCACTCAAAGATGTGCACATCCGTAGCGAGGTCTTGTTGTCTATCAAGCCCCGCCCCTTTAGCCCAGAAAATTACACTTGCTGTTTAAAAGTTAAATATAAAGTTTAGGTTCTCGTATTGTATGAATGATGTCTCAGACGTAGTGTCTTATAATTTAAGTGTCTTACTAAAGGGTGCAGCAAATATAATGTGAATTCAATGGCATTGAGCCTGTACCAATGGCGAACAATCGTCAGTGGGTTACCGCTTTACCAGAAAGTTTAGCACCGTCGAGGGACGATATCGAAGACGTCCCTCAGTATCAGGAAAGACCACACATGCTCCACCCAAGCAGTGAGGACAAACCATCAACTGAGAGAGGAAACCATTTATCCGTGTTTTAATCAATCAGAAATCAGTTATGGTCCCCGATAAAACAACCCCGAATGCAGTAACCCATCTACCTAGTGAATAAATTTAACAACGGTTAAACAACCCTAACTCAACCCTAAATCTAATGCTAACAATAACTTGAGTTTTAACCCTAATTCCAACCATAACGCGACCCTTCTTAATAAATTGGGCCCCATTTGTCTGGGCCGTTTTGACTGATCACCGTCAGAAATGATTCATTAACAGTTATACTATTTATACTATTTATATTAATTATAATAACCTTCTTTCACTTCTGGTCAACTGTCAAGGTTAGAATAACGGTTAGAATTCTGATTCGACATAGATGTAATTATCTGATCGAATAAAAATGTATCTAGGGGGCGGTGCTTGTTACAAACTGAACCTCGCTATAAAAGCTTGTAAGACAAGAACGCGAGAACAATGAGTCGGCCATTATTCAAGAACCGGAAGCGGAAATGAGTAGAAGAAGAAACAGGATTATTTATATGCGCTGCAGACATTTTTTACGGAAATGGGAGCGTTAATTAGAAAATAGAAAGAAACGAGAAAAATTATGACGTTCATTGTATTTGTGTAGGTCTATAGCGCAAGTTTTTTATGGGGGGGGGGGGGTAAACGATTATTGGAAAAGCCCCCACCCTAGTAAAGATATTAGTTATCGAAATTCGGATATTTTGTTCATTTGAAAAACTATGGCAACTTTGGACAACATTATACATCAAATTATTTTTTATCTTAAAAAGTTAAAGATTTTAAAACTTAATTTAACAGTGTTAACTGCTATTAACCGCAATCTTTACTAATATTCTGTTGTTTAAGACCTAATTTTGACTGTTTATTGATTAACTTAACGGAGATCTTTTGTGTCATTGAAGCGATGTGATAATTGTATATAATAACTCGAGCGTTGTGTTGGTTTTAGAAAACTTGTCAGAAAAGTTATCAAGAAGTTTTGGTTCAGAAAAATTTATAAGAGGTTATCCATTGACACTAATTAATTAATTTAATATTTGTTAAAGAGAAAAAATCTTAAAAATATATAATATTATAATTAATGAAAAGAAATATAGAAATAAATTTATAGCAAGAAATAGAAATAACGCGAATAAACAAATGCGGTAATAACTTAAATAAATAAAGTAACTAAGTAACTAAATCTTATGCTTCCAGCGTGGAGATTGCATTTTTTGGAATCTAGACTTTATTATATCTTTTATAATTAAAAATTATCGTACAATACGCAATACTGTATATATATCGTCACCTGGCGAATATAAATAAAATCTAAAAATATGAAAGAGCGATTATAGTTCTTTCTGTAATTCGTATTTAATTTGCAATTTCAATAAAATATTTCCTAACATATATAATTGACATCGATTCTCCTGCAGCTCCGCTGTAATCAATAAAGGTTAATTGTAGCGCACGAGGACTTTGTGGCGCAACGGTAGCGCGTCCGACTCCAGATCAGAAGGTTGCGTGTTCAATTCATGTCGGGGTCAATTTTTCGGGAATTATCAATTTTGAAAATTTTAAATTTATACAGACTGTATCCCTTCTTTGGACGGGTTTTATAGCTAGTGCTTAATTATAATCAGCGACAAAAAACGGGGGGCTATGGCGAAAATATATTAGATGGCCCATCCCCCCCTTAGGGGGGGGAGGGGTGGGGCCATATAATATTTTAGTTATAATTTTATTACTATAAAAAATAATAAGAGCCTCACGAGATCAAAATGAATGAATTACGCGGTTAACAAATTAAAATATCCAATTTGACTTAAATGTGCCTTCTATTATATTTTCTGCAAAATATTTGCCCTACACTTGAATTCACCTGGCAATTGCTGAAATTGAGACATATAATTTACCTGACAAATTGGCCAGCGGAAACACTGCATAAATAATATCAGACCCTTAAAATGTCGAAAAATTTCCATTTCTTATTTATTCGCAGAATAATTAGGCTATAAAGACGTAAACATTTGAATATCCCTCCCCCCCTTTAAAAACCCCTCCCCCTCATGGCCCGTGTGAATCAGCCGCCTTTCCTTTTAATACCTACAATGAGGCGGAACCAGATGTTTTCAATTGAGTGATGATATTTTTACCTAAAAGAGTGCCGTTTTTTTTAAAGTATTGATAAAAATACACGAAAATGATGTATGACGATTAAATATTTTTGCATTTTCGTGGATTTTTTATTACTTTTTCCTCTAAAAAATATAAAATGGGGGGGGGGGTGTGACTTCTGCATAATTCACCTGTTTACAAAAATTGTCTGAATATCGAATAATTTGTAATTATTGAGCATACTTACAAATAAAATTAATTGATTACTAATAACTAATAATGACTAATATTGATTATGATTGTTATTGAATCATCTGGGATATTCATTTTCTTGCAAGAGTTAATTAATACTGGTACTGATGGACTCTTTGGTCATTGGATGATTGATTGACTGATCATTATTGATCATTGACTGACTGCTATTAATAGATTCACTGACTCATAATCATTCACTTACTGACAGCATAGGCCTAATTAACTGGCTGATTGTTATAAATATTACAAATTTGAAATCTTTAATTTTCAATTCTATTTATCGCTTTACACAAATCGCTTAATACACTGTTTTTATTAAATTGTTTAAAAAATTCTATCACGTTAACAACATTCTACTCTGGGGGGGGGGTGGGGGTTACCGTGCCCCTCTCACTCCCAATTCTCCCCCTCACCTGCCTGCCTCACCTGCATGACCTACAAAGAGCCTCATCTGTGTCACAACGACAGATAGACTACAATAACAATACAGTATTTTACCAGAACGAAAAAATAGGCCTGCAACACTGTAGTGCATTGTGTGTATGTATTATTCAAACGATTTCGATAATATTGGATATGTTATTATTAAGCAATATAAGGTCTATAATTAATCAGTATAGTTATTATACAGTAGGTTAATTTAATTAACTATATAGTTGTAGCGTTGGTATTATTTTATTTATAATTAACGACTGAGGTTGTGATTACGGTTAACCTTAATCATAACCCATTTAATCCATTGCAAGTTACGCGCTATCAGTATTAAATGGTTATGATTAACTTCTTATATTTTATTTGGGATTAACGCATGATTACAGTTAACCGAAACGTAACTAATTTATCTCATCTATTTGAATAGTTATCATTATTTAATTTTCATAATGTTATCGCTTATTAAGCCCAATTAGTACTGGAGTAGGCCTATGGTATACTTATTGGCCAAGACCTACTAAAATGAAGATATTTATATTTTCTATTGATCGGATTTATGAGTAACTTGATAAAGAATTAGCAAGAAGTTATATATTATAATATAAAATAAAATCGCGGAATTCGAACCTAGGATCTCTCGATTTGAAATCACATACTCTAACTCAGTAGCGTAACTACCATGGTAGCAGCTATAGCAATGCTGCGGGCCCAGGTATGTTGGGGGGGGGGGGGCCCGGCCTGAATAAAAAAATGTGAGCATATAGTATGATAGGTACAATTAGACTTTTGTAATTATAAGCTCATGTGGTGAAGATCTGTCAAAAGATTGGAGCAATGAGTCTAATGGCTAAAGAAATCATCACTGTCGAAACTGGTTTTATGTTGCTATCTCTTGGGAGGAAGAACCAAACCAAACCAAAAACTTTCTGTGGGGCCTGTGGTCAGATAGTTACGCCACTGCTCTAGCTATACTAAAAGTTGTTATGTTTGGACTACTTATATTTATATAACATTATGGTTTGCTAATGTTAGCACGTGCATGTAATAACACAATCTATACGTGTTTATAAGAAACATATTTGATTTACCAAAAAGGCTGCAGTGTTAAGTGTTGTCAGTTGTCTAAGGCTATCATTTCAGTTTTTTCATGACAGGGTGGGTGCAAAAATCAGAATCTATTTATTAATTTATGCATTTAGGCTAATATTCGAACTGGTGTAATAAGATGTGTAAATAATAATGTCAGTTAATTTAAATTAATTTAGTAAAATTCTTTAACATTATGATTCTGAAGCGAAACGATAAATTTCACAATTTGTTTTGTTTTCAATTTTTTGCTGTTCTGACGACGAATAAAGATTTTATTCCAGCAAATGAACTCGTATACATATATTAATAGTTTAGTTTTAAAATTCATGGAAAGCAATGCTTCCACCTGCCCCATCCTCAAGTAATGTTCCCGCAGTTGGTATCCCCATTTGTGTACTTTCGTTTATCGCCATATAAACCTAATTTTGCAAATGTAGGCCTAACTAATACCAGTTTCTTCGCAATTTCTATCTTGGGCTTTTATTACGCCTCCAACTTTTATTACCGTCATATTTTCACCACTCGAGTTGATATTAGATTGATCATTAACATTAACTGTAATTAATTTATATTTATAATTTTAATTAATTGACATTAACTAATTAATTTTCAGTGTTGGTAATTAACTGAAATGGCGGGATTAAAAAGTGGCATAAAACTAGACTTGATCTCTGTAACACAGATCTTCATTCTTTCAATTGGACTCTTCTGTACGTGGTAACACTGTAACTTTAAAATATGCTATCACAGGGCAGCAATAATTTTTGGCGCCCTTCTCGTGAGAAGCATTTGTGGCGGGCCCCTTAAATTTTAAACCCTAATTTGTGACAAAATCTAATTGCAGTATTTGTTAGTTATAAAATTAATTGTTTAACATTTTAGACTATGAGTTTAATTTTTTAACATTTTAGACTATGAGTCTAAAATGTTTTAGACTATGAGTCTAATTTATTTAACATTTTAGACTATGAGTTGTAGACTTTAACTGCATAATTTCATTCGCTTCGGGGACTGCTTATACCTGGAGGTATAAGCTGTCACTTATATACTGTGACCTTTGATAACATTTGCCAAGTTATAGAGACCCCAATGATAAAATTCATTGGGTTGCTCCTCCTTCACCGCATTTTTGCAGCTAACTATTATATATTTGACTTCTAAAATATCTGATCATTTATAGTATAAATTATCAGATATTTTAGAAGTCAGACATAATAGTAGTCAAAGAAGTAGTAGCGTAGTAGCGCGCTTAAAATGAAACCACAATTCTATAAAAAAAAAATTTTATTAAAAAAATGTATTCTCAGGCGACTCCTAGCAAATTCTCAGACGACCCCAGTTGTGGTCGCGAGTCGCGACCCACAGGTTGGTAACCGCTGGTCTAGGTACAATGTCCTATTGATAGGGCATTGTACTCTGCGTGTTTAATATCCAAATTGGTTTGATAAATCAAATGTAAAAATTTGTTACTTCAACTTTTTCGTGATTTTTTTTATCTTAATGAGCTAAACGTTTTTCAAATATTTTTATGGAAAAATTAATCCCCCTCCCTTCCTCCAAATCAACCATGAATATATATTATAATTATATTATATTTTAATAATATTATATTAATGATATAGAATATAACTCTAGTTGTAACGTATTACTGTAATTATTTTTTGTATTTTTATTGTTTTATTTTCAGCCCAGGCCAGTGCTATATGCACAGCTGACTACACGAGTCAGTGTTTTATTGTATCTGTGACGTCATGGCCTTATGTATTTGACATCGATACACAGACATTGAGCATTATTTGCAAGTAAGCAACTTTGACTGTTTAACATATAGATGTTGTAGGTAACTTGTCTATATCCTATAAGTCTTTTAGGAAAGTTTGTCCTTGTCTATATGTTGTAGAATTTGTAAGCAACTTTGCCTTGTCAAAGGTAATTCTTTTCTTTGTCTGTATTGTCTTTGTCTGTATTGTCTTTGTCTGTATTGTCTTTGTCTGTGTTGTCTTTGTCTGTATTGTAGACATCAAGTCGGCAACTTTTTCTATGTATTAAGAATTGTTGGCAGTTTTGTCATTGCCTATTTTATTGGCATCTTTGTCCATCAATGAATTATAGGCAACTATCTCTTTTTTTAATTTAGGCATCTATACGTAATCATATTATTCTATCTTATAAAACTTGTAGGCAACTATGCCTGTATTTATAATTGGCATCCTTAAATTAGAAACATGTCAACTTTGTCTATATATCATACAATTTGTTACAATTTACACCTGTATCTATTTTAGGCAGCTTTACGTAGGCAACATTCCAAATTTGTCTATTTGACAGAACTTGTAGAAAACTATGCTTTTATCTATATTATAAACACTTTCAAGTGTGAAATTTTGGCTATCGTATACAGTGGAATTCAGTACATTAAAAAAAATTCAATTGCAAACTTTATTGTCACATTTATGATATTTACTATGGCTTAATAGTTATAACCATCGACTTGAATAGAGAGATCTTGGATTTAAATCTTATCTTTTCAAAATTTATATACTTTCTGGATCCTTTATCTTTATTTTCAAATTTTACAGTTTTACAGTTATAATACAAACATTAAAATTAAACTAAGATCACTGTGCCAGTAGTATACTCAAATATCGCTCATTATCAAGTGTTTTGATTCAGCGTCGTGTGATTATAAAATGTTTATAATTAGGCCTCTTTTCAACGCGATATGGTTGTTTTCCTCCTGTCATAAATATTACAAATGTTTACTGGCTGACTATAAAGATTGATGGGGGGTGTTGGGATTGATCAACCCCCCTCGCTAAAAAAAAATTGAAAATATTTTTTATACATATTTGTGATATTTTTAAAAATTGATCTCATTTTTGTTTGCTACATTAAATAATATTAAACAAGAGAGTAATAAACAGATTTAAAATATAAGCCATATCGTTATGTAATAATTCTGAATATATTATAATTATTAATCAAAATCTTAATTTGAAATCGGGTTTAGAATTAGAGTTAATACAGACATACTAACTATTGCTCGCCACCTATACTCTTTGTTCCATAATTTTCGCCAATGTAGGTCTAATGTTGCAAGCTTTTTTGGCTCAGTTTATTATAAGAATTTGTATAAGGTTTTATTAAATATTACGGCTATCAGTATTGTATAAATATATCTTTTACGCCTTGGCGCATTTCATGACAATAAAAAGGGGTTAGGTGGGGGTGGGGGAGGGGGGCAACGGATCAA
>JAQIXG010006693.1:0-10062 GCA_034700105.1 Oconnorella tubifera
AATTTTAGTGGGTCACGAAGAAAATTATAAAAAAATACTGGGTCACAGAAAAAAAAGTTTGGGAAACGCTGTTGTAGAGCTAGTAGAAAGTAAGTTAACTTTAGTTTTACTAAAGGGTGCAGCAAATTTGTTTGTTGTAGAGCTAGTAGAGAGTAAGTTAACTTTAGTTTTACTAAAGGGTGCAGCAAGTTTGTTTGTTGTAGAGCTAGTAGGGCGTAAGTTAGATAAAGTGCTCGGTACTATGAATGTTGATCTAGACGGAAGATTCTCTAGCATTCGTCAACGGGAAACTAATCTAGGTCAGTCTGTCATTATATAGGTCAATCATTATATAGGTAAATGTATATAGGTCAATATATATAGGTCAATGTATATAGGTCCATATATAGGACAGTAAATCTATAGGCTTTCTGCCAGGTAATTTGAAGATAGATATAATGCTGTATATACGTTGACTGCCAGGTAATTTCCTGACAAACATAATGCTGTATATACATTGTTTGCCAGACATAATGCTGTATAGGCTTTGTCTGCCAGGTAATTTCCTGAGAGACATAATGCTTTTTCTGCCAGGTAATTTCCTGACAGACATAATGCTTTGTCTGCCAGGTAATTTCCTGAGAGACATAATGCTTTGTCTGCCAGGTAATTTTCTGACAGACATAATGTTGTCAGCTAATGGTTGTGACGTTGCTCTATTAAATGCTGGTACAATGAGGTCAGATCGTATACATCATAGAGGAGAGTTCAAGGTCAAGGACTTGTTGACTATTCTTCCTTTTCCTTCCACACTCGTTATCCTTAAAGTGACGGGTAAGAAACACGAGCAATCGTTTCTTTTTAATTCATGCAAACGCCTTGATGCATTAAAAAGGTGTCATCTTTATTTCTTTATGTAACTCAACATCGATGATATAATTTAATTTGGTATTAATAGAATTTAATCTATGATTAAAAAGGTATGCTTCAATTTCATGAAGATTATATATTTCTACCTAAAGGGTGCAGCAAGTACTGTTAATGTATTCAGGTCGTCAGCTATTTGATGCACTAAATAACGGAGTGTCTAAGTACCCCTCCCTGTCTGGCTGCTTCCCCCACGTGGCTGGTCTGTCATTTGACTTTAATCCTAACCTTAATGTTAATAGAGTCATTGCTAATACTGTCATCATGTCTACTGGAAGACTGCTTGTATTTGAAGAGGTACTTATCTAATCTATCTATCTATCTATTTATCTGTGTATCTAAATATCTACTTATCTAACTATCTAATTATCTACTTAATTATCTACGTATCTATCTAACTACCTACTTATCTATTCTACTATCCACGTATCTAATTATCTATTTGACTGTCTACGTATCTATCTAATTATCTATTTAACTATCTAATTATCTATCTAATTATCTATTTAACTATCTAATTATCTATCTAATTATCTATTTAACTATTTAATTATCTATCTAATTATCTAACTATTTAACTATCTAACATCTACATACCTATTTATCTACCTATCTATCTAATTATCTGTTTAACTATCTCTAACTATCTAGCATACGTAGTACATATCTACTTATCTATCTAACTATCTATTTATCTGGACATCTATGATCTATCTAGATCTATACAGTTTGTGTCCCTCAGTATCTCTACATAGGCAAGGATGGATACACTGTCTTTACTAAGTGTACTTCACTGGTTAGTAGTTAATCTTCATTAGTTAGCTGGTTAACTTTATTATAGTTAGTAGTCAATCTTTATTAGTTAGCTGGTTAACTTTAACTTAAATATAGTTATGAGTTATTTGGCTTAAATAGAGTTAAGTTATAAAACAATATATAATGTTTCAATTATAAAGGTGAACAGATAATTAAATGCATAAGTAAGCACACCTTTTTAATTGAAGTCATTCTTCTTATAATTATTCTATCTGTATGTGATTGCTGTTCCTTCAGTGTCTGTCTGTGTCTGTCTGTCTGTCTGTCTGTCTAGACACATCAAGACGATGGTCTACTACTAAGCACTTTGGTAAAGAATCATTTTAATTCCATTCAACTCGCTGGTGGCGCCACTACACTCAGCTATCAACACTGGCAGAACATTCTACCTGCTGCCAAGTATGTCTGTCTGTCTGTCTTTATGTCTGTCCGTCTGTCTCTCTCTTTCTCTCTTTTTTGTATTAATGACGATGATGATGATGATGACGACGATGATGATGTCTAGGATTCAGACAATGATGGAGGACCTGTCCAGTAAAGAAGCAGTGGCAGCCATCAAGTCAGCATCAGACAAGGTCAAGTCACTTAGAGGAAGATCAAGTAGCGTAGGACAGACAAAGGCAATCAATAGATGGTCAAAGGCAAAGGCATCCATTGTCCTTGCAAGACAAAGCAGGATAAGAGCTCTAGAGGCGCTACAGGTCAAAGTTGCTTTGTCTCCTTCTATTCAAGGCAGAGTCAATGCAGTCATGACGTCAGAGATGACGTCATCAAACAGCGCTTATCTCACGCAGGACCATTAGGATTTTATTTACTACAAAAAACACCTTTTTATTTGTGACAGTAAGTCTATATAGGCTGCGTTGACTTTGTTAAGCTCTTCTTTATTTCTCATCGGATCCTTTATAAGTCATTTGCATCAATAAATAGACTGAACTGTTTATTTATTTGTAGATAAGGCATTCAATATACATTCATTCAATTAACAGTCTATAGAAATCATTTAATGTACATTCATTCAATTAACAGTCTATAGAAATCATTCAATGTACATTCATTCAATTAACAGTCTATAGAAATCATTCAATGTACATTCATTCAATTAACAGTCTATAGAAATCATTCATTACAATAAAACAAAGAGTCTGCTACAGCTAAGTCTGATTGTTAACAAGCCCTGCTCAATGTTAAAAGTGCTGTGTATAAAAAGCTACCACTGCTAGATGATTTTTTATTGGTCAGAGGTTGTAGCAGAGAGAAAAGTCTAGATGTGGTAACACTGTGTCTAGCATAGGGGGTGGATGGAAGGGAGAAAACCATCGATAAGTGAACTTCTCCCCAAAGACTTGTTTAACATTAGACCAGCAGGAACGTTTCTCATAACGTGACTCTTTCTTTAGATGTTCTATGTTCTATAAATACATTAGAACATCTTATATGTTCTATAAATACATTAGAACATCTTATATGTTCTATAAATACATTAGAATATGATCTACAAATATAAGTTCTATGTCCTAAAAATATAAATGTTCAGCGTTATAAATGAAAAATAAATAAACAGTGTGCGATTAACTTACAAAATAAGAATGAAATAAAAAGGTGTTCATCTAAGACAATACAAGTGTAATTATAGTCAAATCTATGCCCTTTAAAAAGGTGTTGAAATGTAACAGTAAAGTTTTCTTGCAGACTGACCGTCTCATCATTACAAATAGACGACATTTGAGAGCAGCACATGATAGCAGTGAACAGACCAAATAGAATTCCTTCCATTATCAGTAGGATGAGTAGAATTATAAAAGTTGTAGGATTATAGTAGCAATCTGTATGGAAGAGTTAATGTTTAACTGTTAACTCTTATAGTAGCAATCTGTATGGAAGAGTTAACGTTTAACTGTTAACTCTTATAGTAGCAATCTGTATGGAAGAGTTAACGTTTAACTGTTAACTCTTATAGTAGCAATCTGTATGGAAGAGTTAACGTTTAACTGTTAACTCTAATAGTAGCAATCTGCATATAAGAGTTAATGCTTAACTGTGTTAATTATTCATTTGCTAACTAGAGTTAACAACTAACTCAGTATTGTTCTGTCAAACAGCTTATTAATAGATTTAACGATCAATTATTTAAAACAAAAACGAAAACTGCACCCTTTAGCTGAACGCTGAAGGGTGTAGCAAGTGAGTAGATTTAGTTAACTTTACTTCTAGTTGTATTTATCAAGTAAATAAGTAAAGTACTAACTTTGAAAGTTAACCATGGCACAAACGATCATAGTATAGATAGATATAATCAATGCATGCCATGATATCAGTGAGATATAAAACTAGAAACAAAACAAACAAACAAACACCTTTATATCATCTGCATTCTAACGTATAAATAATGATTATTTAAAGTTGCAAAGAGTTTCAGTTAGCTGCTCATTTAATAAAATAAAATCTGGAATTGAATATAATATATGATATATGATGTATGATATATAATGTATGATATGTGATATATGATATATGATATGTACAAGTGACTTACAGTAAAGAGAAGAAAGTATTTTTGATTGAATTCACCGACGCAATTATTTATCCAAGGACAGTGATGATCCATCTTACGTATACAACGTCTACATACACTACATACATAGATACATACAGAGATACATACCGAGATACATACAGATATACATAGATATACAATGTATAGACAACATACAGTACACTAAGAAGCATTGACATACTATATAGTAAGTTAATAAGACATAACATTAACTCAGTAACATGCAACAGTTTTGTTGTCTTTAATTATAATATTAGAAATATATTGACCTAGGTACATGTCTTATACTGACCTAGTTACATGTCTTATATTGACCTAGATACATACATTGACCTAATTACATGTCCTATATTGACCTAGTTATTTGTCTTATATTTACCAAGTTACATGTCTTATAATTGACCTAGATACATATATTGACTTAGATACATGTCTTGTATTGACCTATATACATGTCTTACATTGACCTAGTTACATATAATACCTGCAGTGATGAGCTCTGTCAGGTTTGATTGAGTCACATTTAGGACAACGAAATATTGTTTGTCCATCTTGCAGACAAAGTCTCGATATATTGTCTTCTGTAGCGTCACCCCTCGGTACCGCCCCCTGTCACGCATACCACCCACCCACACACGCACATACACAATAATAAAACTACAAATGTACAAACTATGAGGCTTTAAAAAGGTGTTGAAGAAATTATAAATGAATAGAAATTCATTGAAAAGATTACGACACCTTTATTAACATCAAATATGCTAAATAAAAGATAAAACGATAAAAAAAATTTTTTTGACACATCACAAAATCAATATCAACAGAGAGAGATAGAGAGAGAGACAGAGAGACAGAGAGAGAGACAGAGAGAGAGAACGAGAGAGACAGAGAGAGAGAGAGCGAGAGAGAGACTTACAGGATTAGAGAACATAGCCCTGAGGTGTGCTGATGTTCCTAGAAATGCAGCAGCAAGAGACCAGACCACATTGACCCACTCAAATAAACCCATAGGCCTGGCTGCTAGTAGCAACATAACCAAACTCTCCCCCCCCACAATAAGCAACCAAGTTATAACCGCCCCCGTCCATCCAGCACAATCTTTCACCACCCACAACTGGGTGCAGGTCCCCCTGGGTACCACCAACCCCCAACTTCTCAGTCTACGATTCAGATTCCAGAAGACAATATTGTCTTTATATTCTCTCTTCTTTTCTCCTTCTTTGCTTTCATACGATCTCTCATTCACTGTCTTTACATACACTCTTATCTGTCGGCTCATTGGTCCGTTTAAATCTGTCTCACGGCCTCTCATTGGCCCGTTTAAATCTGTCTCATGGCCTCTCATTGGTCCGTTTAAATCTGTCTCATGGTTTGTGATTGGCTTATTTAAATCTATATCTCCAAACTTCATTGGTTGATCAATATTTGACCTAGTTTCCTTATTTTCTATTGGTTGAATGTGTGAAGTGTTCCATTGTCTGATTGGTTGATTAAGATTTGAATCCCACTCACCCATTGGCTGAGAATGATTTGATGAGAACCAGTTTCCTATTGGCCGGCTATTATTTGTAAGGACGCTGCTCATTAGCTGATGGTCAGATTGGTCTGATCCACTACTGTGAGGGGTGTCAGGATATTCTATGTCTGGGGTGACTGGACTTTGAGGGGGAACAGGTTGTGGAGCAAAATATAAATCAGCATTTTGAAAGTTTATAGAAGTTTGATGATCAAGTAAGGCACTGAATGAAGTAGACTTTGTATCGATGCGATACGATGTATCTGCTGAACTTTGATACATAGTATCAGTGAATGAAGGAATGATTGAAAATGAATTCGATTCCATTTATCACTTATCATTCATAAGCTTTTGTTGAACGATTAAACTGTAGAATAATGGAAAATAAAGTGAATGAATAAAGTCAATATTTAGATATAAATTAATGTTGATTGAAATGATAGCATATAGCTTTTAATACCTGTACACAATCATTCAGCCGTGACGCCACGCCTACTTACTACATCTGCATTTAATCATTGCATTAATCATTTAATCATTGGACCAATCACTGGACCAATCATTGGACCAATCACTGGACCAATCATTGGATCAATCATTGGACCAATCATTGGACCAATCAATGATTTAATGTCTATGAGATAAAATAGAATAAAACTTAGAAAGATAAACAAACACAATAAAGCTTAACACTGATTGGCTGAAGGCACAAGTGGCATTGCAGATTTTAATCCCTATAACCTTATTTTAATATTATCGAAAACAAATCATGGAACTGGAATAAGAATAAATATTATATTACATCAATATGCATTTAAATTTCAAACAATAAATAATTCAGTGTCTATTAAAGTTACACATTTTATAATTTAATTATTTGAAATAAAACTGATAAAATTAACTCGGCTCGGTTGCGACATGTTGTAAACTTCTGCTAAGGTTCAATTGAATATAATATAAAATTAGATCGCACTCATTATCTCAACGCTGATTGGCTGCTTCTGAAGTAGCAACAGCGTTAAATAAATGTAAACAAATGACGCGATTGGTCAATCAAATTTATTAAATGAAATCCTTTTTGCTAAATTCCCCCCCCCCCCCCTCACATTGATCATTCCTTAGACTTATAATAGAAACACTTGATTCTGTCATAAACTGATAAACTGTCTTTTAATCAAAGAACGAAACATTAACTTATAACAGATAATATTTCTACTTATAAAGATGTGACGTAGATGTCTACCGCTTGTACTTTATTTCTTTTCATGATATTAAAAAGGCGCTAGCGTCTTTTTAATCGCAAAATTAAAACGAATAAAGTCCCAGTATAATTGTAATCGTATACCTGATATGTTTATCAAATAAACGTTAAACAAACAAAAGATTCAATATCAAAGAATTACTATATAATTATTTCTGAGAATATAATTCTAAAATTCTAATAAATTGCACTTATATCTGGATTTGAACCGCCGACTTTAAGAAGTCGACTTTATTACTTGACTTGTCAGCTTTATTGATTAATTATCGTAAAATAGAAACATCGTGCCAAATTAACCTTTCAACTTTCAACTTTTAAACTGCACGTCACAGCACAGTTCTATAAATAGCCTAAGGCTTAAACAAACGTTTATTTGCTGAATCCAACGTCATTTCTAAAACGTCTGAATCATTTTCAGACGTTTTAAAAATGAATTCAAGTTAAAAATATTGTTTCGTCCAATGTCACTTCTTTGAAAATAGAACAAAGTTATTTCGTAATAATTAGAATCTTAACCTGTTATTAACACCTTTTTAATGCAGTGTAAATACGGTATAAAACTGAAACACCTTTTTAATACAGCGTAAATACAGTATAAAACTGCATCAATAAAACGAATATATTTCTGCACGAAGAGATTATAAATGCGACAATGACCTGTGCTATTATTATATGACAGATAGTTCTGGAAATAAAGGTGTTGCTTACAAATTTGATTACAATTTATTGATCAATAATTGTTAAGTATTGTTACAACTAAATCTTAATTGTCAATAAATATCGTTTAATGTCCTTAGGTCCAGTTATTATCACGTAACAGATTAATTATCTCTTAATAAGACGAGGGGAAAGGAAAAGAGAGGGGGGTAGTAAATCATAAGGGGGGGGGGAGAGTTTGTGAACGGGTATATAAGACTTGACATTGTTGGTGAAATTTAATTGTAAATAAAGAGAAAGAAAAATAAAGAAAGAGAAAAATAAAGAGAGTAAAAAAGAAATAGAGAAAGAGAGAATAGAGAAAGAGAGAAAGAAAGAGAGAATAGAGGCAAGTAGTTGATTTCATAGCTAAAACTCTCAATGACGCTATATTGTAAAGTTATTCATTATTTCAGAAATATTAAATTTTATTATTTTAAAATAATCTCTATCATTATTCATATATCTTGTAGGCCCACGAGAGCGCACGCTCCTTGCCTTATATTGCAAAACTGTAATCTGACATCAGTGCATTAAAGTTTACAAATGATTCTATCATTTAGCGGCTGCTGATAATAATCATAAAACTGTTGATTCAGCATTTATTTATGGTTTTATTATATATATAGATATGATGGTTTTGTTATAAATATTATATGTACATTAACGTTTAATTCCATATAATATGAAACACCATTTTAAAGCATCGTCTCGTCTGTATAAATGAGATGATGCGACTGCATTACGCCTGCGCTGAATCAGCTATATGTAAAGTATCGTATGTTTAATAATAGATGAATGTACAGAGAGTGAAATCATTGAATATATTCGTGATGTAAAATCCTTGAACTCATTACAAAGTTCAATATATATCTATGAAACAGATGTTTGTCTAACTCTATGCTTGTCTGTATGCGTATTTGTATGTGTAGGGGAGGGTTATCAAGTAGGCCTATTGTCTTTTAAAACAAAAAACTGTTTAATTAGGGTTAGAGTTCAGTTAAGTTCCATTATATAGATACTGAGAGATAAACGAGAAAATTTAACTCATATAATATAACAACCACGTGACTAATTAGCAGAAATTTGATTCTACATTGTAATTTACGTAGTATCTATTTTTAAATGCAAGGAAAGTTTGATGTAAAATGTTGACGTAATAATTAAAAGAATATACTTTATATAAATAAGCGAAGCATCGGACATCATCAGATTATAAACTGTCATTAGATAAGCTCACATTGTGAAGTTAAATAGCTTTATAAATAAATAATTCATTAGTTAAACTTGAGACTAGTTAGGAAATAGTTAGAAAATAAGTTAACGGTTAATAAATTAATAGTTAGTTAGTTTATAAAAGTTAAGTTAGAAAATATAGCAAGTGGGATTATTGAGTAAAAACAACCTTTAGTAAGTAACTCGCTTTACGTATAAATAAAAATAAAGCATTTAAATAATTGACACTAGATTAAGACGAGATGGGAGATTTAAAAGTAGAGACAGACATCAATGATACATGTAGACAGACAGAGAGAGAGAGAGAAGAGGACAAACAAACAAAGAGACATTGGAGAGAGAAAGTTAAACGAACACCTAAAGAAAAATTGCAGTAAATGAACAATTTTTTTTTAATTAAGTTTTCATTAGGATTAACAGTTGATGTCTTTTGAATACAAAATGTTCTGCACCCTTAGTAAGCGTGTTAATCATTCAATGTAATATATAACAGTACAAAGTTTACAATATTTTGATGAACGACTCGTTCATCAAAATATAATTGTTGTGATGAGCTTATGAATTGAACTAAGTAGAACTATGTTGATTATATATTTGTTAATAAATCTGTCAATAGTCGAATAACAGGTCAATCATTCAGGTCAATCATTCAGGTCATTGGGTCAATTATAGATTCATACATTGTTTAGAATCAATTAAATCTTAATCAGTTCATTAATCAATCCATTAACAATCGATCAATCTTTTGATCAGTAGGCGTACATATATATTAATCCAGCCCACTCATTTTTAATTAGAAGCCTGTTCTTGAGCTCTTCTTTTCTTTTTAACTTTGTCATCACTTGTTGGACTTTATAGAAAGCGATTGAATGACGTCACAGAAACATCTGATTGGTTGATGACTCATACATGTCGTAGGCCTACTATAGCCATTATCTGCGGCACAGGCCTAGGAGGCCTAGCTGACTTATTGACTGACACTGACTCATTTGACTATCAGTCAATACCTCACTTCCTTACCAGTAGTGGTAAGTCAATGATTGACTGACTGACTGACTGACTGACTGACTGACT
>JAQIXG010006694.1:0-10062 GCA_034700105.1 Oconnorella tubifera
ATTTATACTGTAAATTCTATATTTATTTTGTAATGTCAATTTGCATTGCTATATTTTGTTAATAAACTCATCTTATTTTTAAGTCTTATATATATATATATAAGGTTCTAGGACGATTCGTCAAAGGACGATTCATCAACGGGCATAATATTTTAATAAATAACGTTTGTTAGATGTTTTATTATGAAATTATAAAAAATTTTTAGTCGGTGAACAACATAACGGTGATGCAGAAAATATTCAGATTCAACACGGAGCCAACCAAGTCATTTATCAACAGTAAGTTTAGATTAGGGTTAAGACTAGCGTAAAGTTTAACGTCTGGATTAGCGTATTATATAAACGATGTCTCAGACGTAACTGTCAAATTACTAAAGGGTGCAGCTAGTTAGCTCAATACTAATCTATCCAGGATTTGAACCTGGACCTGTCGCGTCCGAGTTCCGCTCTCTAACCACATCTCTAACATGCTTTGGCTGTATATTCTATGTATATACTAAAAATAAATGAATGAATTCTAGACATTATGTATTTTTTTTCTGTATTTTAGACCAAGTTATGGTGATTTTAATCAGGGTACAATGTACACAACTGTGGGGGGGTATTATGATTCTACTACTGTTGGATTACAGGTCTGTTTGTATGTCTGGATATCTGTGTCTTTGTATCTCTGTATGTCTGTGTCTCTGTATCTCTGTATGTCTGTGTCTTCGTACTCTCTATATCTGTGCCTTTATATCTCTGTATGTCTGTTTTGTTGTATCTCTGTATATTTGTGTTAATTATTACGGTTAGGGTTGAGGTTAAGATATGGGTTAGGGTTAGGATTGAAGTTAGGGTTAAGTATAACGTTTTTGTCCTTTTCAGGGTCGTTTTGTCGGGTTAATGTATTCGGGGTCATTTTGTTCGGGGTACCAATAAAACTTATTTCTATTAGTAATAATTTAAATAAATTAAAATATTTTTATTTCAGGGTCAAATAGTGTCCCAGGGGGGTGACTCATACCTGGTCCAGGGGGCCTCTATGGATGGGGAGGGGCCGGGGCTGGCCCATACCATCAGGGCATCTCCTGCAACGGTAGTAGAGGGATTTATTCTGATTGATTTTACTTAGTGTTTACTTGATTCTGCTTGATTTTACTTCATTTTACTTGATTTTACTTGATTCTGGTTTGATTTTTACTTTATTCCGACAGACTTTACTTGGTTTTTGCTTAATTTTTACTTGAATCTGCTTGGTTTATACACGATTTTACTCGATTTTTACTTGATTTTACATTTTTTGCTATCAGTTGATTTCTCACAATTACACTAAACGAAAAGTACTACAGCAATTAACTTAACAATTTACAGTTTTATAAACGCTATATTATAAACGCAACTTAATCTAAAAGTATTTTTGGCACGCTGCCAGGATAATATGGCAACACGTACGTCTCATTTTGATCTAAAATGCTGGCAAAGAGAAGTAAGTTATTATTAGACATTTGTGTTAGCCAATCACGCGGCGGGGTTTAGATGCGCGCAGCCAATAGCGTTTTAGGATGTTGTGGGTTTTAATCGGTTGCACGATAACTTGTTTATAGACATTTGGTCTGTAGACATTTGGTCTACAGACATTTGTTCTAATGACATTTTGTCTACATACATTTGGTCTACTGACATTTGACATCCGAAATTTTTGCTATTGCAATATTTTGTAAGGGTTAGGTTTAGAGCTAAGTTTAGGGTTAGTGTTATTGTTAAGAATATGGTTATGGTTAGAGTTAGGACTGTAAGTAGGGTTAGGAATTTGGCAGATATCTGTAGACCAAATGTCTGTAGACCAAATATCTGTAGACCAAATGCCTGTAGACCAAATGTCTGTAGACCAAATGTCTGTAGACCAAATGTCTGTTGACGTAGTATCGTAGACCAAAAGTCTGTAGATGAATTGCCTCAGAATTGTTTTATCTGTCTCTAGTTAGAGTTTATTGTCCTTCAATGTCTAGTGAACGTTTCGATTAATTTATTTTTGCACGGACTCTTTTTAAATTAGACAATTTTTATTTTTTTTACCTTTTTTTTATTTGACTATTTTTATGTGGACTGTTTTCCAGTCAACTGCTTTATTTGCGTTATTTGTAAATAGGCAATTTTTTTGATTAGGCTATTTTTATTTAGGCTATTTTCGAATAAATTATTGTCGAATTTAAGTGAATTTAGATTTAATTGTATCGTTTTCTAAGTTCGTATTTCGATGCGTTTTAATTTTGTGTCTGAATGTTTACGGGGGGGGAGTCTTTTTATTGGTTTTCGATTTAAGTTACGTTTATTTTAAATGTATTTCTAGATGAAACTTTTTTTTTTTGTTTTTATATTTTTATTTTATCTAGTTTATTTCTTGTGGGTAGTTTATATTGAGTAGATATTCGTAAGTAAATGTTTGCATGATTTAAACGCGAGACATTTGAATTGATGGATGGATGAATAAATGGATGAGTGGATGGATGGATGAATGAATGGATGTAGGTTGGATGAATGAATGGATGGATGGATGAATGAATGGATGTATGGATCATGAATAAAGGAATGGATGAATGAATGAATAATTAGATGGATTTATGGATGAATGAAGGCAGGGATGAATGGATGGATGAATGAATAAATGGATGGATGGACTGCTCTATATGTGAATATATTGATCGTACAACTAGATTCTAATCAATCTCTTAGTTAATCAATCAATCAATAAATTCATGTATCTATCCCTATCATTAAACCACCATTTATAACACCCAATATTTTTATCTCAAACTCTATTTCCATAATTTCTTCTTTTTCGCCTAATTAATCGCCTAATTTTTTCTCCCTTCAGGTTCAATGGCTCGTAGATAATTACGAGACAGCCGAGGGGGTCAGTCTACCTCGTAGTACCCTTTATAATCATTATCTGCATCACTGCGATGAACACAAACTAGATCCAATGAATCCGGCATCATTTGGGAAACTGATTAGATCCGTTTTTATGGGTCTTAGAACTAGAAGGCTTGGTACTAGGTTAGATTTATTTACTTGTTTGTTTGTTTATTTCATCTAAGAATTAGAAGGCTTGGTACTGGGTAAATCGTTTCTTATGTCATGTCCTAGGAAGCGCACATATGTACAGAGTCCATACACATGTACAGAATCCATACATATGTACAGAATCCATATATATGTACAGAATCCATATACATGTACAGAATCCATATATATGTACAGAATCCATATACATGTACAGAACCCATACACACGTACAGAATCCATACATATGTACAGAATCCATACATATGTACATATACATACATAAAATTTGGTTAAATTACACAATGATTTAGTTTTAATAGCATGATATCATTACAACCAGATGACGCTATAGTCCAATGAATTAGCTGTAATTGCCAAGGGCCTTGCACATTTTAACCAGTGTATAGATAGAATTAGTTTTGTAGTTAAAAAGGAACCCAACATAAGTTAACTACGTGGCTCAGACGTAGATATCAATTTAAGCGTCTTACTAAAGGGTGCAGCTAGTGAAGTTTAACGTCTGGATTATCGTATTATATAAATAACATTTCAATCGTAGTATTAGTTACTAAAGGGTGCAGCTAGTTAAATCAACAGCGATTATTGACTCAACGGCGAGATTTAACATGAAAGAAATTTTCTTTAGTGTTGTTTCATAAATAGCAGATTCAAGATGAATTGTTTTTTAACGCAGGGGTAATTCACAGTATCACTACTACGGTATAAGAATAAGATCAATGTCGTTACTCAATCAGTTGACGGGAGATCATACATTGAATGCGCGCGGTCAACAAGCAATGAATAGCGCTAAACGGTCAGTGGCAACGGTCAATGGAGATCGACTTGCTGAACGCGAATGATGTTTATTTATTGATAAATTAGAGAATAAAGTTTGCAATTGAAATTGAATGTTGATTGAGTGTGTCGTTTGCGTGAATGACTGATTTATTGATTGATTGACTGATTAATTAAGTGATTCAAAGACTGATTAATTGACTAATTTTTTGACGGATTGACTGATTTACTGATTGAATAATTGACTGAAATATTTGACTGACTAAACGTCCTTCTTACTGTATTACTGACTTACTAACTATTGAATGATTATAATTGACTGATGGATTGAACAATTGACTGAAAAACTAACTGATTAACTGACTGATTAACTGACTGATTAACTGACTGATTGTTTGACTGCCCATCTGCCTGTCTCTTAGTCTTCTTTTTTATCTCCCTGTTTCTTTCTCCCCCTCCCTCTCCCCTCCCTCCCTCCCTCCCTCACCCTCTCTCTCTCTCTTTGCCAGTTTCAAACCGGACACGAATGACACAAGTTCCAGTACCACTGACAACAGTCCTGTCAGCCAGATGTCATCTAACGTCGGCACTCAGCATCAGCACGTACAGCATCAGCAGTTTCTGGGCGACGCGTCAGAGGCTATGCCAGAGTTTGGTCATATTGATCTTGGTCTAGATCAACTGCCAGAGGGACTTGGTCACGAAGATGTCGAAGAGTTCGAACTTCTTTATAGAGACCACTGCGAGGTCGTAATTTGTAATTAGTAATTTGTAATTAGTAATTTGTAATTAGTAATTTGATATTTGTAATTGTTTTTGTATCTATATGTCTATCTCATAGTATTTATCCATCTATATATCTATTTATCTATCTAGCTTTCTATCTATCTACTGTGTATCTAGCGCACATTTTTTGCTTTTTGGGCTATTTTTATGCTATATTTTGCTGTTTTTATGCTATAATTTGTGTTATTTTAACGCTATATTTTGGGCTATTTCTATACTATATTTTGTGCTACTTTTAAGCTATATTTTGGGCTATTTATGCACTACATTTTGGCATACTTTTACGCTACATTTTGGACTACTTTTAGGATACATTTTGGGCTACTTTTAGGACACATTTTGGGCTACTTTTAGGACACATTTTGGGCTACTTTTACGCTACATTTTGGGCTACTTTTAGGATACATTTTGGGCTACTTTTAGGATACATTTTGGGCTACTTTTAGGACACATTTTGGGCTACTTTTACGCTACATTTTGGGCTACTTTTAGGATACATTTTGGGCTACTTTTACGCTACATTTTGGGATACTTTTAGGATACATTTTGGGCTACTTTTACGCTACATTTTGGGCTACATTTGTGCTATATTTTGGGATATTTTTGTGTTACTATGTTCAGGCATTTCTCGAGATCGTGGTGAATCTTCAGTTTCCTCTCATAGAAACTCTCTGGATGTCTTTCTGGAGGACGTCTCAGTGTGATGTCGACAGGTTAAGCATTACGGTTTATCCACTATTCCAATTGTATTTATGTGTATTTCAATTGTATTTATGTGGTATTTCAATTGTATATTATATCGTATTTTAATTGTTTTTTATTCATAAACATACTTTTAATAAGCAATCATTTAATAAGCTGTCACCAATAAGTAATCAATAGGCATTCACTTAATAAATAATCACTTAATAAACAATCGCTTATTAAATCAATAACTTAGTAAGCAATCGCTTATTAAACAATCGCTTACTTATTAAGTGTTTGCTTATTAAACGATCGCTGCTTATTTCTTTATTAGCGAAGAGGTAGAACAGAGACTATCTAAAGATAAGCTGTACGCTTTATGCGACTTATCCGCTGTAAAGCAATACGTAAAAGCATCCGATTACGCTTTTTATCAATCCCTCGTTAGGATTCTAATCCCAGATGTCCTTCGTCCTATCCCAAGTTAGTTCTTTTTCTTTTTTCTTTTCTTTCAGATTCCTTTATGATATTAATTTGTAGTTTTAGTCAAGGCTTGTTAGAGAAGTGGTTAGAACGCTGGACTCGGACTTGACAAGTCCAGGTTCAAATCCCGGATAGCTTTAGTATTGAGATAACTTGCTGCACCCTTTAGTAAGACGCTTAAATTGACAGCTACATCTGAGACGTCATTCGTATAGTACGGTAATTCAGACGTTAAACTTAAAAATCGTGTTAAATTTTGTTGTACTATTATATTATAAATTTAGTTGTTTACAATATTATAAATTATATTAAATTTGAACAACTTTGAATGAAGTTATTTGCTAAATAGTGATTTAATGAATTTCATCATTTTACATTAAACTTGAACTACACTAAACTACAAGTTTTACTATACTACCGAAATGACTAGTGTGTGTGATCAACGCGGATAAAGTAGATTAATTACAAGTCACTTTTTGCGTTATTCAACAAACCACCTGAATATTTATCAAAATTTAAAGTGATTAGTGTGACTGATCCACTCAAGGGCCTGCTTAATAGATGAATTAATAATGCACAAAGCGCTATGCTTTGCTGAATGAGACGCCTGGTTTTTATCGAAATGTCGTTATATTTAAAGGTTTGCTCACTCAAGCGATTAGAAATTTTGGTAAAAGTTTGGAAGGATGGCTGAAGATTTCTATTGCAGGAATTCCACAAGATATGATTGCAACCAAAGTAAGGGGATTTACTAAAGGGTGCAACAAGTTTAGTTTAATGTGTATATTATGTTATGATACAAACGGTGTCTCAGATGTAGATTGCAATTTTGGTGTCTTATTAAAGGGTGCAGCAAGTTAAGTGTAACGTCTGGATTACCGTATTATATGAATGATATCTGTGACAGCTGTTAGAGAAGTGGTTAGAGCGCTGGACTCGGATGCGACAGGTCCAGGTTCGAATCCCGGATAGCTCACTATTTCTCTAACTTGCTGCACTCTTTAGTAAGATGCTTAAATTGACAGCTACGTCTGTGACATCATTCATATAATACGGTAATCCAGACATTAAACATCATCAAAGACTTGTGCATGCATATATGTATGCATGCATGTATATATGCATGTACGTATGCATGTATGTATGTATGCATGTATGTATGTATGTATGTCTGCATGTATGTATGCATGTATATATGTATGTATGCATATATGCATGCATGTATGGATGCATGCATGTTTGTATGCATGTATGGATGCATGCATGTATGTATGCATGCATGTATGTATGTATGCATGCATATTTAGGTTGGTGCAGTTAGTGCATTTGCACAAATTCTACGTCGCTACACGTCGCTAAATCATCTAGCCCAAGCAGCACGCGCTGTTTTACAAAATAGCACGCAGATACAACAGATGCTGACTGATATCAATAAAGTGGACTTTAATAATGTACAGGTGGGTGGTGGGTGGGTGATGCATGCATGCATACATACATACATACGTAAATACGTACATACGTAAGTACATGCATACATACATACATACAACCGTAACCCTAACCTTAATAAACATATTAAATAGTATTTTAAGCATAAAACCGTAACGTTAATACATATATTAAACAGTAATTGATATATAAACCCTAATTCTAACCCTAATAAACATATTAAATAGTAATTAATATATAAAATTCTAATCCTAATACAATACCAAACAGGAGCAAGCATCTTGGGTATGTCAGTGTGATGATGATGTAGTTCATCTCTTAGAACAAGATTTCAAAAAAACACTTCAACTTCAAACGTCCCTGGAACAATGGGCCGGCTGGTTAGAGGGTGTGGTCAATAGGGCCCTGGCCCCCCACGAATCTAGTCCTGAATTTCCTAAAGCCGCCCGGCAATTCCTACTAAAGTGGTCCTTCTATAGGTAGGAATTAGGGTTGTTGGTGAAGTGGTTAGAGTTGTGGATTTGGAAAGGTCAGGTCCAGATTTGAATCCCGCATAGATTAATAGTGTTTATTAATAACTTGTTGCACCCTTTAGTAAGACGCTTAAATTGATAGCTACGTCTGAGACATCGTTCGTTTAATCCATATACAGTAGGTTTTCACTCATCACTCGTTTTCTGCACTCTATTCACAGATAAAAAAATTCATCTTTTTTGTGCTGATGTGACTTTACACAATAAAGCACTAATTGATATACTTTTAGCTGTTTTTCTTATGCTATTTTAGTGCTTTTTTTTACCCTTTCCATGCTAATGTGACATTTCTCTTGATTTTTACGTTATTTTATCCAATTTTTGGCACTTCTCGTGCTGATGTGACGTTAAACTTTGCGTTTTATCCCAGTTCGATGGTTATCCGTGATCTAACTCTACGCAGCGCCGCTAGTTTCGGTTCCTTTCATCTTATTCGACTTCTTTACGATGAATATATGTTCTATATTGTTGAACACAAGGTGGCAACTGCCACGGGTAAAACTTCCATCGCAATTATGGGGGACATTAGACAGGTAGTGTATGTCTTTTTCTCTTTTTTTTTTTTTTTGTTGATAGTTTTTTTATTTCATTTTTTTTATTTGTAGCCATCAATTTAAGCGTTTTACTAAAGGGTGCCGCAAGTTAGAGAAATAAGCAACTATCCAAATCTTATCGTAAAAATTGTATTTATCGTAAATATATTTTTTGTAGCAATCGGAAAAAAATCAATCTCTAACTGACCCCCCAGCTACGGGCAAAGAAATAAATAATTGCCCCTCTTCCCCTCCCTCCCTCTCCCCTCAGTTTAACTCCGCCCCCTCTCAACTAATCCCGCCCACTAATTCTCAACCAACCAATCACGCGTTAGAATCAGGCTCAAAACAGGTCGTTACCGTGGTTACTAGCTGCTTGCCTCACAGCCTGGGTCAGCCTACGGGGCTGCAGGCTAGTAGTTAGGATGTTGTCAAGGCGACTGAGGGGCTAGGCTTGTAGGCTGTTTTGGGGACATGGCCTGTAAGCTGTTAGTGGGACAAGGCCTGTAGGCTGTTAGTGAGACTAGGCCTGTAGGCCGTTAATGGGACAAGGCCTGTAGGCTGTTACTGTTCACTTAGACACTTGCGGGGGCGGGGTGGAGGCCCAGTGGGGGGCTGTGGCATGAATGGGGGGTAGGGGCCCAGGGGGGGGACAGTAATGAAGGAACTGTGAAATACTAGATTAAATGAATATTTTTATACCAAAATTAAACTGTACTTTAAATAAATGAATTGCATTTATTTTAAACGAATGTTTTTTTTTGTCTGGTTGCATTAATATTATTAATATTTGATGTTATATTTATGTGTTCATTTATATTGCTTTTAAATATTGTAACTTTGTTTTTGGGCGTTGGGGGGGGGGGTGGTAAAGTTTGTATAATAAATGGATGCCCCCCCCCCCCCCCAATATTGTCTCGTTTTGATGAAAAAAATTGGAAGAGTTTTTAAATTATCCGATAAATCTGAATTTTTGTCATAGATTTGTTTGTTGTGTGCGTGTAAATATTAACTTATATATTGAGTTATCAATGAATGTTATATCGACTCATTCAATGAGTATTGAGTCAAATTTTGTCAAATTCTTAAACATATTATCTCACTGATTGAATTATTGACTGATTCATTGACGATTCATTGACTGACTCATTGACTGATTCATTGATTGACTCATTGACTGAATAATTGACTGAATAATTGACTGAGTAATTAACTGATTAATTGACTGATTAATCGACTGACTGACTTATTAACTGATTCATTGACTGATTAATTGACTGACTTATTGACTGATTAATTAACTGATGTGTTGGCTCATTCACTCATTCACTCACTCATTCACTCATTCATTCACTCATTCACTTACTCTTTCACTCATTCATTCACTCATTCACTTACTCTTTCACTCACCACTCACTCATTCATTCACTCATTTACTTACTCTTTCAGTACTCATTCACTCAGTCATAATTCTTCTAAGTATAAACTACTGCATCAATACAAGCATTCCTATCTACAGAACTTTTACTTGTATTTTTATAGAATTAAATATAAAAATTCTCGCTGTGTATATTCATTTCTATGTTGTTTATATTTGTATTGAATTTTTACTTTATTTATTCTTTGCTATTAAGTATCTTGAATAGATATATATGATATATCGATATTAATATATGTTACTCCAATATTTAATGATATTATATCTTTATATATTATAAAATAGATAGATATATCTAAATGAATTTATAGAT
>JAQIXG010006695.1:0-10062 GCA_034700105.1 Oconnorella tubifera
TAATGTATAGTCTTTGCGTACTTAGTTATAAATTTTTATATTTAAAGCACATTTTAAATCGAAATTAAAATGTTTAAATTTAATTTAATATTACAGATGCATGTCATAACATCGCATAAAGCGTAGTCAAATGTGACACACTTACGGTCGTAAACATCTGATCAGCATTATCTGCAGATCAGATGTTTAAAATTTATCGATTATTCCGTGAACAATTTTTATATATCTGTTCTTAATTCGTTTCTTTTGGTTCAAGTTTGTTTACTTTCATTGAATATCATTTATGACGCTCTATTTTTAGCATTTTCTGAAAAGCATCGCCTTGTTATGGTCATTATTCTCTTTATAGTTATTGATACAAAAATTATGATTTAGCGCTCTGTAAATACAGCATTTGGAGTGCAGAGATCTTAAGACGCCAAATTAAGCCAATACTATACTATAATATTGACGATATGCCAATTGTTTCAATGACGAAGCATTTCTTCTGTATGTTAAATGGATGCTTGTAATCACTTGGAATAATTTATCAGAAGATATCTATTAGAGATAGAAGAGAATTTTCTGGAAAATCAATCCCTAGTTAAAAAATATTTTACAATTTTAAAGTAATGTAATATCTAGTTTAAGTGATGTAGCAAGAGGCCTGGGAACAGTGGCGTAGCAAAAGTTTCGGGGAGGTTGTGGTGTTTGCGTCGGTTGTGAGGTTCATAACCTCCTCTATTAAAAGTAAAAATAATTTGTTTGTAGTGCTTAATGCGCTGTTTAGTGTTAATCACCCCCTCCCCCTCCACATACTTGTGTGAAGGTTTTGTGAAGTAAATTAGTACGTGGAGACACAACTGGAGAGATAATCTAAAAAAGATTATCGTACACTTTTTGTAAGGAAACCACATCCCTTTGTGAAATCCTGGCTACTCCATTTAATGATAACTCCAAAAGTGCTAAAAGGCTTCCTCAATGTATAGTAGAGTTATTATCGTAAAGGTTAATTCTAAAACCATATATAATCAGAGTGTTTGTTGCAATCATTTAGTATCACAAACTACCAGTGCAAGAATTACATAAAATACATTTTATAAAAAAAGTTATCTAGCAACAAAAAACGTGAAATATTTCGTAGGACGAACGATACCCCTCTTCCCGTAAAATATCTGATGCTTCGATCGATTAATTTTTGATCCTATATCGAGGTTTTTGCGTCCATGTTTTGCTATTTCGTTTTAAGTTTTTTTCACTAAGTGCGTGCGGAAATGGCGGAATAGATCTGGCATTATTTCCGGACGCTTCTTTCTATCAACCGGAAGTTCTTATAGCTATCAATAGTTCGAACAAAACGCAATCCACGATAGATAAACAATGCGATATGAAGGGCCTCCAGGCACTTGGAAAGTGCAAAGCTGTAGCTTGATTTCAGTGTTGCATGGGATGGGATGTGTAAATGGCAATTACTGTCTATTTTTGCAAGTTTAACAAATTTTAGCTGATTCACATAAGGATGTTATAACGCAGTATTTTTACGTTGTCCATTCAATTATTAATCAGCTCAATAATCGCTCAAAAAATATTGCAGCATTCATTATTTGTAACAATAGTTATGTACACTTTCCCTATGTTAAAACTATCTTTTTTACAAAGGCAGCGAAAATCGAAGGGAGCCCATAGGATAATCCCAATCATATATTATAATTAATCTTCGCCAATAACGTGGAATATTTTAAATATGCAGTTATTATAACCGATATCAAATAAAGAGTCTATTTCTATTTCGTTATTTCTTATTCGTATTATATTACATTTATTTCTTATTAAATAATTTTTAATATTTTACTATTATTTATTTCGTATTAGGCAGTCGAATCTCCAGCGGGAATCAGAGGGCGACAAGTGGACCCGACGACACTTCAACCCGAGTCTCTTCGTCCCGATCACCCTCTCGGAACAGAATCACAAATGAGCTGAAAAGAAATATGGAGGCCCTTAAAGATGTAAATCATTTAGAATTTTTATGACAATACCCGCAATTATGGTCTCTCTATAATCTTATATTCAATTTTCATAATTTAAATTTTTTATTATTTATATGTGTGTTGAACTGCCCTAGCGACGTAATAAAGATTTTCTTATATATAATATCAATTGTTTATTCTCTAATAAATGTCACTAAAATAGTGATTAAATTACAGCTTAGAAATACCATAAGATGTCAATTTTAAAAAGCCTTATTCAATTTAAAAATCGAATTAGTAAAGGCAATCTTTTCCTTTGTTCATTTTGATATAAGCATACTGTAAACTAAGTCTAGTTGCGTAAAGTATTGAATAGGCCTACTGTGATTCGATTACAATCGTCGATTGCAATCAGGTCTAGACGAATAGATATTAGCAAAGAATATATAACAATAAATAGCACTTTTAGATATACCACTAATGAGAAATACAGCTCAAATCTTACATAAAGAAATGAAATATATTGGTGCATCATTTGTCAGAGTTCATCCAAAAATGTTGATAGCCCAAACTATGGCCTACATGATATCACTAGATTTGATTTCACAAGGGCTCTGTTGTATATCTATTACATTACTTACAATGGTTCAAATATTTAGCTCAAAGAACTTCATACATTTTAGTGCGGGTAATGATTTTCGAGTATCACAAGAAAATACTCAAGTAAAAGAGAGTGCTTGTAATCTTCTATATGACCTACTATTTTTCTCACAAAATATATTTATAGGATAAGGAATTTTAAAGACCAAAACAGAGCATTTATAAGACACAAGTCTTATAAACGTCTTTCTGCATTAAAAAGGCAAAAAAACATTATCTCGTGTAAGGTAAGCTTGTAGATATGCTGTATATCCAAACAGTATTTATATCTTTTCATCAAAAACGGAGCCAAAAATATAAAATTGTAACATCCCTGTTCTTGGCTCATTAACAAGTCTTTTATTCAGGCCTACGTACTGTAATATTTAATTCATTAATTTTCTTGCAGTGCGGTTGGTATTGGTCTCGCCTTGGATGGGAGGAGGCCGGTGAGAAGTTATCTAGTTACCCTGATGGCGCATTTCTACTGAGAGATAGTTCAGATGATCGCTATATATTTAGTCTCAGTTTTCGCTCACAGGGTGTAGTCCATCATGCCCGCATAGAATACAACAGAGGTAAGCTGAGAACTTTTAAATTCAAAGGAATGAGATGTAAATGTTGTCCTTATTTGGGATTCATAAACCTAGATGGAGAGACTATGTCCTTTATCATAGATCGAAGAGAACTAATTGCCATTTAATTGAAGTGATAAATCATTTACTTCACCTCACGTTATATTAGAACAAAACTCTGGCAACAAATTCTTTACTGGACATGTTTAAAAGAAACTATGACTACCCACTTAATGAGACAACTAAATATTTTGGGAGAATAGCATAATGCCAGAACATAGCATATATACTTTGTATTCAATGTTCGAAGTGAATTTATACTTTGTATTGTGAAAATTATAATTATTAACAAAATGTAAGGAACTTGGATAAAAGAGATTAAGTCATGATTCTGGGAAGAAAACATTTAGTAATCTTTTGAATAAATGACATTGCCATTAAAAAATTGACTTTCTGGCCATTCCTTCCTCGAGGATTATTTTGTGGGTAACACTCATTGCACTAATGACAGATATTTGACTGATCTATAACAGATAGACATAACTATTACCAAGTAGCATACATACAATTGATTGGTTGCAACTAAATAACATATAGACCTTTCATTATTGCTACTGAGTATCATATATTTCTAAGCTATAGATATTGTAATATCTATAAACTGTATTAAATTTATTCCTTTTCTTACAGGCGTATTTGGATTTGGCTCCCAGACAGGTGGTCCCACATCACCCAGTATCATAGATCTCATAGACAACTCTGTTGCCTACTGTTGCAATCATTCCTATGTCTGTTGCCTTCAACCTCACACAGCCGGACTTCCGGCTATACCTGTTCGTCTTGTGCATCCCGTTAAACGGAAACATCGTGGTTACGTTGAGCCTCCGAGTCACCATGATCACGGTGGACTCAATCGCATTAGACCTGTCTGATGCGATCATATTATGACAGTCAATAGTGGATGTAACAGTGGAGTATTTAGATGGATTTGTGAGAAGCATGTGAGCATGGCCAGTAAAGAATTTAGGGCTACAAGCTGAAGGAAACAATTTAAAAAAAATTAAATTTGTCATGTTAATTTTAATGTAATTTATATAAATGCTCTGAATCGAGAAGCTGATTGTGATAATGGGCCTCCATCACTCCCATGACAATAATAAAATGAGAAAAGGATAATTCGGCTAATCAGCCTCCCTAGTATAGAAGTCGTTGATTTTGATAAGCTAACTAATTGATTACAAGAAGTAAACTAGTTTTTCTAAGGAGCTAGTCGCAGCCTTGTCAATGGGAACGGAGAATCAGAGTCATGGCAAAAAGTGTTTGACGAAATTCATCATTTATTAGCCTTGGCATCTTAAATTTGAGAAGATATTTAATACGATTCCTGGAGGCAAGATTCAATCTGGCATCTTTAAGTGTTGCAAGTCATATGAAAGAGCTAAATCATGCCCCATACCGCCTGGAGAATCTTATTGGAGTGATTGGATCTTTTACAAAATACTGCATCGATTTATTATTTTTTAAGTTACGCCAACTCTGTATTTAGGGACAAACATTATATGTTCTAGATGTTCACAGAGTAAAAATATTGTATATAATATATAGATATTGAATTTGTCCAAATGGCTTCAATTTGTCCAAGACAGTTAAATTTCAGTGTATTATTGCTGTAATATAAAATAATATACTTCATATTACATCAATATCAAATAAGATACCTGTACAAATATCATGTCTGATATGATATCAAATACTGATATCACTCAGATATCAGTGTATGGTATAGTATTAAATATACTGTATCTAATACTGTAATTATCATTATTTGATGTATCAAGTAATAATAATATATGTAAATCATTTATTTATCAGATTAAAAAATTGATATAATATTAAACTGAAAATATAACAACTATAATACACAAATTCCACTCATTTAATTAACTTGTTTCACTAATATGTCAATGGAAGTCAATGGAATGAAATATCAAATTTTAAATTCATGGTCCTAGAAGAGAAGCAGTAAATGTCTTTAAAATCTTAGTATATCATATATAAAAACACAGCTATGAAAGTGTAAAAATATAAACTCAGTAGCTTCAATATCTCTCTAACCCTTACCTTAAAAATACCGCAAAACGAATTTGAAAATAAAACTCTAAATTGCTTTAATTATAAGATATTTTATATAAGATGCAATTCAGTTTTTTTGTTTAATGTCGCATTAGCACAAAGCGACAACCTTCATTTAATGCAGAGAGCCGAGTGTGCAAAAATCAGCTATGAGTAAACATTCGATAATTACACAAGATTCTAAATAATTTTTCATTGGTGATGTATACAATCTTTCAATCAATATTTGTTTACAAGAAGAACTAAGATGATATTCAATATCATGAAATACAATCATACAATATTAGTACAAAATGCAGTTAGTCTATCAATTAAAACCACACACACAAAACTCTTCCTTAGACACTGTCTAATATAAGATCCTATCTAATATCTCTATTTACAATAAAATGTCCAAATTTCAAATACCGCATGAAAGTTAAAATGTGTGCTTATTGCAAGTTAATTGTTAAACAACAATATTGAGTTTATAGCTAAGAAATTAAAGTGCAAGACTGGAAATCAAAAGCGTTTAGGTTTGAATCTCATGTGCTTGCAATATCTCGATGCCTTGCTTAACCCCTTAGCAAATTTAACTAATTCATTTAATTATAATTTACGAGTAGCGATCAAGCTGTTTAGCTAAATTTACGATTAATTTAACCAATTGAAACATATTAAAACGTTTCACTATGTTCAGACTATTGAGTGAATAGTTTCTTCAAGAAAATTATTTTCCAGATCAATCAATTAAGCCCACACGGGAAAATACAATGAATTTATTAAAACATGAATTTTAAAATTTATTTATAAATTTTTGAATTTTAAATAGATTTATACAATAAATATATTTCAAAATTCATTACTATTATATCAATTTTTAAAATTTGATTTAAACAAAATATATTCATAAACAACAATCGTGCTGTATATTCCTAATATTTAATAATTTTATTTATATTTAAAATGTAAAAATAAAACAAACCTAATTCCAATAATTTTTTAACACATTTTACAGTAATTTAACAGATTTGCTTAATACAATAAATTATACAATAGATTTTATAATTATAACAGTTAAAACTTATCAGTCATTTCCTTAGTATTTCCTTACAAGAAATCTTAAATTCTGAATGTGACTTAAACCTTAAACCACTTTTCAAAAACACTAAGCCTCTGATCATTATACTACCAATCATTATCATCATCATCATCACTACCATCCCGATCATTATTCTTTCCATCCTTTTTCACGCATTCCGACTTCCCTGTCATTCCACTGACTAAAACAACGGAAGATTTTAAAAGGCGTAACTCAAGGACTCTAGTTGGGAAATTGTCCCCTTCGTCTCCTAGTTCGTCAAATCCTATGATGCGATCAACAACGATACCTTTTACGAAGCAGATGATAGCGGGCAAGACCTGGATCTTCAGTTTTGTGACAAAGAATTTGGCTGTTTCCACGCTGTGATGGAGTATAAAAAAAATAAAATTAAAAGCTTCTAGTGCGGCATATGGTATTAATAAGTTTATTTTGGATCTTTGATTTTGGGGGAAAGGAATTAAGTTATTTCTACAGTGCGAAAGATTTACAGAAACATTTTAATTACACTATTTTGCTTGCAGTATAATTTTTCAAAAGTTTATTGAACGTGGATTCGATTTTAATAACCTAATGGATCTTGACAACTGAAATATATATCCTTTTATTTGTTTGTTTCTATGCTTAGTTTCTTAAAGCTCCATTTGCGAAAAAGAGCTACTCATTAAAAAACAATAAAATAAAAGTGATGAATGAATTCTTATTTATTCATTTATTCATTAACTTTATTGTTAGATTATATATGAAATGGTATTGACTCTATTAAGTTCAACAGTCGAGAGATTGTAAAAATTAGAAATATTTCTTATAAATCTAAAGTATTAAAATTAAAGTTTCAGATTTCAAGGCAAATAACCAGTAAAGTACTTTTTCTAAAAAAAGTAAAGTACTATTTCTGGCAATATAATAAAGTACTTTCATGATAAAAGTAAAACAATTAGAGTACCTTTTCTAGTAAAACGGCAAAAGTACATTTGGCCAGAGTAAAAGAAAACAAACCTTATGCGCGCAAATTTAGTGCTGAAATGTTTGGCAGCCAGAGTTTTTAGATGAGTATCAACGATGGCACAACGACGAAAATCAGCGTGAAAGAAATGAACAACACATCGATCTTCCGTCGTTGTCATTTCTACATTGAATAAGAAAAAATATAAATAAGAGATTTATGTAATTTAGTTATGAGACTATTATATGATATTAATTAGTTGTAAAGCAGTAATTTCTATCCATTCATTTCTTTAACAAATGTCAAACTAATTAAAAACATAAAAAATATAATAAATTTATTATTACTTCATGTACTTTTCACCTGGAAAGAGGTAATGTTAGGATTAAGGTTAAGGTTATAGTTATGGTTTAGTGTTAGGGTTAAGATTCTAAAGACTTTTTGACGAGAGACATTTTGATCAAGGATATTTTGTTCATGGACATTTGATCCAGGACACTTTTTCGAGTACACTTTGATCTAGTATCATAGATCTATAACAAATTAAATATAAAATTACAACATTCTACCTAAAAACATTTTCTCATCAGTAATATCCGTGTACTGTCCGTGACTTCTTCCTTTCATATCTTGAAAATCTCGAGTCATTCGCTTGAACTGCTCGAGTCTGGCTTCACGAATATGAGAAGGGATGTCATCGGATTCTAGTTCGTCCAGTAATTCTTCTTCAGCAAGAGATTCATCTTCCATGATCTTATCAGCTTGTTCCAATGTCGTTGCCATTGCAAAATCAATCAGTATCCGGTAAGGTTAAATAAAAGAAATCTATTGACAGTTAAACAAAAAATATTAAACGTCATGCAACAAGAGTAATGTTATAATTATGAGACAAAAAATGATTTTGTTGTAACATATAACAGTTTGCAACAAAATAATGCATTCGTTTCATTGCAAATGCAGTGGCAATGAAACTGCAGTAAATATGACACATTATGTATTTAATACTAATAAATACAAGATACAAGTATCTACCATGATTTATATTAGACCAACTTATCTTTACGCCATTTTAAACAGCATATATTAATGACAATAATGTAATATTTAATGATAGAACATTTCTTAATGCAATGAATCATCGTTAAAAATAAATTACATTTTCTAATTTATTTATCGCTACACTGAATCATTACAGTTTCAATAAATGTATAATAAAAATTTTGACTTAGAAAGTAAGAAATAATCATGATTTCCCCTCGATAAAGCGTATGATTTAAAAAATAATAATCAACAATACTAAATAAAACGTATCAAAATATTTTCAACATCATCATTAAAATCATCAGCAATAAAACTAAAATTTCTGTTAATAACATATTTAATAGTAATTTTATATTTTTAGTAATATTCCGTACCAATTGATAAATATTTAATAATAATAATAACATTAGTAAATATAAGTAAATAGATATTATCATTTAATTAAAACTATTTAATAAAATATTAGTTAAATTGTAATTATTCTTAATTAATATTTAAATAAATCATTATTCTAAATAATTTCAACAAAGAGAGTTAATTAAAGAAATATATTATGAATTAATATCATAAAATTATTAATTCAATTTAAAAATACAATAAATTTCACGTGTATACAAAATGCAAAGTGTATTTTTATTTACATTCAATCCTTGCTTGGTTACAAAATTCAAAGTAACAAAAATTATTTTTAAAAATCTGTCAAAACGGCCCCGACAAATCGGCCCAAACCATTAATTTTTAAGGTTTGGGTTAAGATTAGGATAAGGATTGAGTTAGGGATAAGTTTAGGGTTAGTTAGGTTTATGGTTATTAAATGAATTGAAGTGGTCGTTTTGTCGGGTTAATGCATTCGTGGTCAAATTCGCTGTGGATAAAGACGATTTTATGCTCAAAAAGACCTTTTGAAAAGTTGAATACAATGAAAAAAATATTTATTATTTAAATTTCAAAACCTTGTTTATAGGCACCTAACTACAATATTTTTGGTGATTGTTTGAATGCTTTTGCATAATGATCATTGACAATTGCTATAGAGTAGCCTTAATTATAACATACTTATAAATTCCTATAGCCTTAGAATTTTTTGTTTGGTTATGAAAATACTCAGAATTGTATACCCCAAAAACAAGAAAAATATTATTAGTTTGCATTTTTATGTTGACGATTATGTTTATAAGTTCGAATATGGCATATGCATTACGGGAGTGTTTTGCTGCGTTGACATCGTTGACATCCGCAGCATAGGTCAAGGGGGCTACGTGACCCCCCACCCCTAGATATTTGTGCAATTAAAAATACTAATTTGTTAACACATGATGTTCTTGCATCTCTGTTGTGTTTTCATATTTCGATAGAAAAATAAATCGTTTGTCTCCTTCACTTAGATTTTTAAATTATTTTGAATCATTGGAAATTACTAAATTATCAATACTATGATAAAAATATACTAAATTAGCACCATTAAAATTGAACTTAATTTAAATTAATTAATGAGGACTTATGAGAAAAGCATGTCAGACTGTCAGTTAAATGACAATAAAAGATAGATAGATATATTTAGATATATTTATTTCTCAAATCAATGCATCGTATAAATACACATTTTAAACAAAAAATAAAAAGTGCAAGGACTTGAAAGGCTCTCCTAAAGACAAATTGTCACCGAGAGGATTACCTTAAAACAGTATAGAGTACACA
>JAQIXG010006696.1:0-10062 GCA_034700105.1 Oconnorella tubifera
ATTCTTCTTTGATGATTTATCAATAATATAACCATATTGCTGACATGTACTGGAGCTTAGACGAATACTTTCTGAATTTTTTAATTTTAATCCAAAGTCCAACAGAATGACATTGATTTGTTGACCAGTAGGTGCTTCTAGTAACCATGGTTGAGACTTTGTACCACAACCACTGTGTTTAGTTGATGTTGATATACTTAGTATATGTTGTGGACTGGATGATACTGGTACAGTACATGAGCGATCTTCTTCTATTACTATAATATATTACAAACTACAATCCATTAAATTAATAACCATATTGAATCGTTTCAAGGCTTCTTCACTAGAATAAATCCTATTTTTAATCGAATAATTATTATAATATATTTATAAAAAAAGTATGTACAGTAATCAGCAATTGTAATTGGAAAGACATGCTCTATCGTAAATATATATTTGTTACTACACTATTAAAGTTGATATGCAGCTTACAATGGCATTTTAAGAAACTAATTGAAACAAGAAAACTTAACAATTCATGTACACTCTAATATAATGTTGATATGGACACTACTTACTACAATATAATATTAACTAACAACGCTATATTAATGTGTATATGAAATGTTAAGCTTCATTGTTTCAAATAATTACAGATCTTTATACCAGAAGATCTATAGACTTTACCAGTAACACTTTGCTCGTTTTTGACTAGCCTAGTTCGCCATCTGTTGAATGCGTATGGAGCGGCAGTATTTTTCGAAAGAAATAATGATTTTAGCAATGATTAGTCTTGTTTTTGGCAAACGCATGTTTCAAAGTATTCCGCTCTCAGATTTTATACAGGGCTTAATAATTATATGAGTTATTTGCATCAAAATAGTATGATTGTTCTTGTAACGTTCAACATTATATGAGAAAATTTAATTGTTATTAAATACAATATTTAAATCGTTGATAAGAGTTGCTATATGAGTAGGCCTATAGTAAGTAGCGTAAAAATAACGAAAGCTACACCATTGTAGGGGCTTATTGTCCTCGCCAAAACTAGACGATAGTTATTCAATTGTATTTTTTTAATCATGTGATGCAGAACAATTATTTTATGATAAAACAGTCTACAACGACAAGAAATTGCTCGAAAATCAGGTGCGGTATATAAGAATAAAGCATAAGGAACGAATTCTAGACAGTGATGAGGTAATTCAATAGATTTTATCATTGATGGTGCAAGTGTAAAAAGTCAATAAAATAATTTGACGATACCGATTCGCCTACCTGTTTTTGTTATATTTCAAATAAATTGTTGATGCCATGCTCAATCAAACCATTTAGTTTAAATTACTGATTATTTATCCAAAAATGGATGTTAGTATTAGTTTTATGTATTACTTAAGAGTTTTATACTATACTTTATATATTTAAAGTACAAAAGGAACATTATAATATAACTTACCGGTTACACATCGGTAGCTAGCTTCGAGATAAAGTTTGAGAGCCTCGTGACATGGTTTCAGCTGCTGAATGTCGTTGTCCAACGTGCCTCGTACTTCACATTGATTCTTTCCAGAACATTTTTCATCCATGATACCAAGAATATCAACAGAACATCCAAGAAACATAGGATTATCCCCGAAAGCAGTCAATAGCATGTGTCCTTCATTTGCCAAACATCGTCCCATTCTCATTCGTCCATAGACGGCGTGTGTCATAACAATTACTTCATTCTTTAAACACTTTGCATCAAATGCTTCAGTTGTCATGCAGTAATCTTGAACGTCAACTATAACAAGTAATGTAAAAGTATCAAGCAAAACATTTCTTGTAAAAATAAGTGTATACTGGCGACACCAGTGGTGTGCCGATCCTACGTTTAAATTTATCATATCGCCTAATAATTTAGGTTGATAATTTATTATTATGCTTACATGAAGTATATCTAAGACTTTGTCCTACTTCAAATTATCTTATAATTTTGTACTGACCATTATGTTACTAAGATATGATATTATAATAGTTTACAATGTCATAGTATTTAACACAATTATAGCACTCTATTGCAAAAACTAGGTTTTGGTACGCTAACCCTAAATGACTACAAACACTAACAACATAATTTCTGATTTTAAAAATATAATATTTGAGGTGAATCAAAAATATGCGATAATTCGTCTCATCGTAAAGTTAACTTAGACACAAATTTATCATTTACCATTAGAGAGGTCAGTTCCTGCTTGTAAGCTTTGGTCTGAAATCGCGTCGGTAATTAGTAACAGGAATAATGAAGACAACAACGACATTCGAGTGTATCTAAATTCTTCTCTGAATTTCATCATGACTTAGTAGAGATTAAAGTTCAATAAATGACAGATTTTAGGAAGATCAAAATTAGTTAACACTAATAATTAAGTTCGATTCTATTTAAATTAACATTTGTAGTTTTGAGAGTACTTGAACGACTAAAACTGAAAATAATCGCTTAATATCACAATTTTAACAAATATGATATTATGTTACAGCCTGTCATTCAGGACATCGACTACGGCTTAAATACTATCTCAGCAGCGCGCAGTAAATCGGCTCATTTGTTGCGTAGGAATACATTGATTCACAACTGCAAGCCTTGAAATCGACTTTATTATCAGGGACCGTCTCAAAATTTCAAAAGACCATAGAAATTAATATCTAATTATTGAATCGGTTTGTTTATTCAATCGAAGTTTACAAGTTTAAATAATATTAGAAACCGATGTTTGGAACAGATAGGGCTATTATTAGTCTGCTTTTATCCTATATAGGGCTTATTATAGGCCTATGTTCTTATCCTATGTTTATAATGTACATGTTGTATTTTGTATATAATTAAAGATTTATTTATACCTACTTTAAAAATGTTTAAAAATTGTTTAATTGATAGTATTTTCTCGAATTAATTATATTTCTATTAAATTCTTTATCATCGTTAATGTAATTAAAACAATGTAAAGATACGTCAACCAAAAAGTTACTTCTTTTTTAATAATAATAATTATTTATTTCCAAGACAAGCAATATCAATCTATAGTAGGCCTAATCGATACATAACAGCATTAAATCGTTACTAAATAATTATTGACAGACGATAAAAGACCAAGATAAAATTCTATAAAATTTATAAAATAAATGACAAGTTATTGATGAACATTGAACACAAACAGTTGATATAATATATACCACTCGTATAAAAAAAGTAAAAGACACAAGAGCGAAGTAGAAATGCTAGTAAATATGCAAGAAATAGATAAAAATCGCATAATAAGGCTAATAAAATTAAAAAATGGATATATTAGATAATGAAACAAGTTAATGGCTGATTGGCATATATTAATATCAGATTCATATAAGTCAATTAAAGATTTAAATTGATAACCGTATAGCACATGTAAGTAAGACTGAATAAATGTAATAAATTTATATTTTTATAATTAAAAAAAACTGAATAGGCCCTAAAGTAATATTATTTTGGCGATTTAATGTATGGGCCTACTATAGATTTTAACGATCACGAAATAAATGATTAACACTCACATTTTATACATGAAACAGCAAATATCATATTAAAATACTACAGTAATTAATACATAGAATTTTAACAGTACGATGTAAAATTACATTCGGGTGTTTAAAGAAAAACCTACATAAACTACACATTGATCACGTGATTATGCCGTGAAGAAAACAGATAAAAATATTTTTTTCTGTATAGCTTAATGTCACATCAGCACAAAATTTATTTGGCTATGATGTAATCATAATAAAAAAATGTTGTGTGTGAAATCTTGCGAGTGTTTCAATGTTTGGGTAAAATATGAATAAAACGATTTGTTTTAATATAATTTTACATTATATTGCAAGTTGGCTAAATATCGATTACAAGATTTGAACTATACAAACAGACGATGCTAATAAAAGTTTGGTAATAAACAGATTTTAAGATGTCATATATTAACTTTAAAAGATTTGCAGAAAAGAGAAGTTTTATTATGCACATGGCTCTTTTATAAACAGTTTGAAACTCGGAATTTCTGCTGACAAGAGCATTACATTTTGCATTTCGATGATAAGTACAAAGTTGTCTTGATGAACAACATATTTCTTATAGAAGTAGAAAATAGATTGTACTTAAGCCTATTAAACAGGCCTAAGTACAATCTATTTTCAATATCTTAAAATATTTAACATAAAATTAATTTAATCAAGCGACAAGAGCCAATGATTATCATAGCAGCACAATACCTAAAAATAAATAAAAAGTTATATTTTCTTTAGCAACTAGTTTGTTCTAGAAACCAATGTCAAATGTAGCTTATTTATTCCAGCATTGATCGTAGCATAAATGCTAGGCTACGGTCAACGCTGGAATAAGCCAGTAAATTTCTGTGTGCAATTTTTTGATGAATTTTAAAAAACTATACTGCACATCATAGGGTCTGATTAAGTTTCACTGATTCTATTCCCAAACATAGACGTTTCGATGGCTATACAGGGTGCACAAAAAAATACCTCCGCCTCGTAGAAACCATAGAAGTTATAAAGTTTCCACAAAAAAGTTACAATTTTAATTTAACCATGCTTTAAAATAGAGAATTTTTGGCAATTTTATAATTTCTGTCACATAAGTTGTTTTTTTAAACTGGTCATTTTATGAGCATTGCTATACATTTATAATCTTAAAAATACAGGCTTGGTTAAATTAAAAGTTTAAGTTTCGTCGTAAAAACTTTATAACTTTGAAGGTATTGAGATATTGTACTGAAATTTGGTAGTTAGATGTCATATTAGATGTTTTCTTCTCTACCAACTGACAACACTTTCAGAAAAATATTCATTTTGACTTAGTTATTTCAAAATCGCTGGAGTTATGTTTTTGCGTACCCTGTATAATAAATCGCACTGTTTATAATTCTGCACTTCTTTTCAGTTTATGCTAATTACTATAAAGAATATCATTTAATATAAACAGTGGAGTAGATATGAAACTTTCAGATATTTCTCCACAAATGTTACTTCATTCATAGTCAAGACTTTCAGAATTATTCCCTTGAGATCAGAAGAGGCGGCGACTTCAACTGCTTGTAATTTTCATCCAATTGCTGAAAATGTTTTCTGGCAATAACAGCGTAGTGTCTGTAAAAATATCAGAGTTATTTTAAAATCAATTATAACTAAGTTATTTTAAAATAATCTATATCATAATTATTTTAGACAGTTTATATCAGAGTTTGATAAGACAAGCTATTTGTTAAAATATAGAGACATTGTATAATTATATAGCTCCACAGAGTAGATGGGAAGGTCCAGTGGCGTAGTAGTGAGGCAGAGTGCAGCCTGGGGCTAAATAAACAATGTCGCTCTTTTCCATTTTTTTCTAGCTCAAGATGGGGAGCAAAAAATGAGAAGTGATAATTAAAAACGGGCATCTATGTCAATTTCAATATTTGAACAACCCCTCCCTCTCAGTCAATTAATAGCTACGCCACTGTAAAAGATTAAATGATTATTTACCAATCTTACAACGATTTTATAAATTCAGTTTTGGTTGATATAAAAAACATTTCCGCTGAAGACATTTAGTTGGATGTTTCACTTGTTGGTCACAGGACACGACTGACCCAAAATGGTGAATTAATATTTTTAACAATGTACAATAATTTTTTTAATCAAAATGCGGCCCCTGGGAAAAGAATGATGAAAACTTTATAATAAATGAATTATTTGTTTTATTTTTAAAGTTAAAAAAACTGCGTAGGCAGTTTATACCAATAAATTACCAAAAATTAATTTAAAACTAATTAATTAATTTAAAGTGAATACATATTAATTAATTAGAGAATAGTGTTAATTATTTTTAAACTTTGAAAATTGATGCACGGCAGAAGAAAGGTGTGCTTAAGAAAAATTTTAATCCCAATGTATTTATATATTAATATAGTCAATTATAAATGTAGTTACGTGTTATTTAAGCTGTTAAATGTTTTATTAAAACTGTATTTAACTGGTTTTGTTCTGTCAATAAAATGTGTGTTGATTGCGCTATTGAAAAACAATGCATTTATTATGAGTTTTTCAATTATTAGATATTAAAGCTTAATGATACATAATCTTTATCAAACAAAATATCATTTTAAACGTGACTGTTACAGACAGCATTCTTTAGTTATATTTGCAGTAATGGTGTCGAGGACATTTCTTACTAATTAATTAATTAACTTAATTTAAAAAGAATTAATCACTCTCAAAACGTCTCTGTTTAGTTTTAGTTGATTAATTTAAATTCTTTGTTAAATAAAACTATATATAACTCAGTACAAATATATTTATCTAATGCTGGCAGTAGGTGATTCTATAGAAGTGTATAGAGAAACGATAAGAAGTGTTAAATAAGGCTGCTAGAATGAGTTAAAAACAGCCAGTTTTGGCATTAAGTAATCTTGAAAATGCCCCCTTATTTTAAATTTTTCTGTTAAAATTGTAAAAATGTACAATGTATTTGTAATGTAAAATTTATAACCGCAATATAAAATTTAGAATCATTACTTAGCACACTATGAATATGTTAATAAATAAACTGAAATAAAATGGCTATAATCACATTAAATTGAAATCATAATAGTAAGTTGTTTATGAAATTTTATCTTTGGTTGAATTTCAACAAAAAAGTAGAGGCGAAATAATTGACTGTGTAGAAAGTAAGGAAGATATGTGAAGTAATTCTGAGAGAGTTTAAGGAAACAACTACTGCGAAGTAAAGTAATAAAGATTTTACTATCATATCAGTGTATGAGCAGTGATTAAGCAGTGATAAAATATTATCACACTTTAAGAAATTAAATAATTGAAAACAATTCATTATGGTGCCAAATCAAAGACGCGCAATTAATGACTATTTTAAATACAAAACAAATTTAAAATGTAAAATATCACGTATTAAAAAGAAATCTGAAAAGACTAAAATATTGTAACTACTAAAAATAAAGAAAAATATAGTAAATAAGTACTTTTTAAGACAGACGGCAGCTCCACATATTATGGTAAGACAGATGATAAGAATCAGAGATGCTATGAAGGCTATGATTGTTACTGTAAAACGTAATTTAAAATATTATACAAAATCAATGTTGTTTAGGATATCTAAGCAAAAATATAACAACATAGTTAATGAAACTTAATATGACAAAATATTACAAGGCTCATATTAGCCTTACATTAAAACGGAATGAAAAATATTAGACAAGTAATTTAAATATTAAGCCTACTTAATTAAATATTAAAAATAATAACCAGAATTTATAATTTAGAATCAATAAATTGGAATGAAAAATAATTGTTTCGTATGAAATGCATTTTTATAAAAAGAAAATTTAAAATATTAAATTAAAAGTAACAAAACAGAAATTAGCAACTAATTTCTGTTTTGTTACTTTTAATTTAATATTTTCATACAGCATATATCATAACAAACATCAAACCTTCATAGTAATTAATTGGTGAAGGTACTTGTTCCAAATCACTTGATTCAATTTCTAAAAGATCTGAAATATATAAGAAAACATTTCAAAACATGTAATTGAAGTATCTCGCTAATACTGAAACTAATAAAGTACATAAATTACATTCAGTATGTTGTTGATGAATGTTACTACTGTTTTACTTTGGGGCATCCTTATAAGATGTTGTTTGCGAAGAATATAATATAAATAATAAACGCAGCAAACTGTGCATAAAGAATGGTGGTATTTTATTACCTTCATTTTCTAATAAAGAGTATACAATTGACCATTTACGTAGGCTATGCACGTAGATAATAGATATGTATATATATTATATATATACATATCCACATACGTAAAATGGGGCAATTCCCAACCTCCAGATTTTCAAAAATGGAAATGCAAATTGTTATTTTTTAGGCCGATTCAGTAATACTGAATCGGCATAATCGGCAAATTCCATGCATACTTTATATATATCTATATAAAGTATGCATGGAATAATGGAATATATATATATATATATATGAACTTTTATTCACTGAAAAAACAGCAAAAAAATATATATATATATATCATTTATAACAATACAGCCGATATTTTCAGGATTCCAGTTAACTTGTCTGCTAGGAATCTCTCCTACTGGGGATCTCCTACTGGGGATCTCCTACTGGGGATCGCGCCTATTTGAAAAATGATATGTGCAATGGCTGAAGATTTAAGTATCGTTAAGTTTTGAAATGCAGTGCCGGGTTTGTGGACAGGAATTTAACCAAAAAATATTATTTAACAAAACAAAATATAACAAATATGGCACAGTTTTAATTTAGAAAATTAACTAAACGCATAACTTAAATTTTTTAATAACAAAAATTGTACTAGATCATACGATATCACTTAATTATAATATTATAAGAAATTGAACATGTTACGGAGAAAATAGAATAGAATTAGGAAGCATAAAAATTCGGAAGAGGGGAAAACACTAAGTATGTGCCGTACTTATTTTCATTTATCTAGAAAAAATATAATTTAATTTGTATAATTTTTAGCAATAGGCGAGATCCCCTGTAGACGAGTTCAGCAGTAGTAGACTTGACTCCATATTTGCAAGAATTTATTTAGCAATTATTTCACTTAAGAGATGATTCTCAAATATAGGTCCACTATTTATCCACGGTGCAGTACAATTGTGGAAATTCCCCGAAAATATTATGTTCTTACATCATGGGAAAACGTCATAATAGAATGGAAACGGATGTGGGCGAGATTTGAATTGCTTCAAAAATAAAAGAACTTATCTGTATCAGCATCCATAAAAAGAGACTGCAGGCCAATATCAAAACAGAGAAAGGCATTTTACTATTTCATCTTTGACTGCTACATTGAATTCTTTATCTTGCGTTTTTTACTTTAATGTCATATCAAGTAAATTATTTTATCAGTTTTTCCACCCGTAAAAACTGATAAAAATTGCATTAAATATTAACTTTGAGCTAATGTATTGCATTTCGCTAGGGGGTTAATTTTTATGTAAAAGTTATCAATATCATCCAAAACGTCATACCAGTCCGTGTACAGTTTCCTATGACCCCAATCCACTTGTTGTCCACACATCTGAGATACCACATTTGACGAGAAGTATAACAACCAACAGTTGCCTCACTTCCTGATCTTTTCAACCAAGCGTCCTCTGGTGGAACTACATCTGAACATCCTGTCGCTGTATTCAAAAATGTTTTGGTACTTAAGCGTTGTAAAATGCATAAAGTAAATATTTACTGCAGAATTCATGCAATTAGCATTGTAATATAGAATCTCTATTAAAATTAATGCAAATGTATTTTAATTTAGATTGTATGCCAGTTATTACAAAGTTTCATATTAAAAAAACATGAGACACTTTATGTTAAAAAACTATGATAACAGAAATAAAGAGAATGAGAAGAAAAAAATGAAATACAAGTATTTCACTTCTCTCTTATTTCATAATATCGTTAAATAATTATTGTTTAATTGTATTTTATATGCGTTGCTTTTAGATCAATATTAGTAGCTTATAGTAGCACTTAATAGGGGCTATGGAGAAACTAATAATGAACTAGAGTAAAACATATATTGTGATAATTTTGCTTCCAAAAAATCATTAAATATAAATGGTCTAATTGCATATGGCCCAATAATATATTTCTGTAGTATTTCTTTCACTTTTCATGATAAAACCCTGCTCACTTAAACCTATATTTGCTTCGTCTTAGATTTAAATAAATTGCAAAAATTTTTCTTATATATCCAATAACAGTCGATACTTTATCAATAAATAAAAAATGACACACGCAATTATTGCTGTGTTAATTCAACTAAATACCTACCTACCTTGTAATTTGATAATGATTTTATGTTGATACTGATTGCTAACTTTATCATTGAAATGTGCCAGAATCAGCTCTGCCACATTCAAAATAGTTGTATACACAATCCTTTCTCTTTCTTCTTTCAAAGAACAAATTGAAATATTCTTCTTTGATGATTTATCAATAATATAACCATA
>JAQIXG010006697.1:0-10061 GCA_034700105.1 Oconnorella tubifera
ATCTGAATGAACTTATGCCGCCTTCAAATGACCAGAATGGGTACTACAATAAAAATGAAAGTAATATCTTTATTTATTATTATACCATTCTAGCAATAGAATCTATATATGTTTTTTTATATCACAAAATCCAATATATTTATTTTATGTTAACTATAATTTGATTATAACGTTTATTTTAATAGTATAATATATAACAATGTAATATTTAAAGTAATCATAGTTTTAATTTACTTTAGTACCTATCGATGAATTACTGATGGCTCAAGAAGATGCTCCAATGGCTTATTCAACTCCTAATCAGGCATTCTCAGCTCCTTTATTAAGTAAGTTTTCATAATTTAGCAATATTTAAACTACTGACTGTTATTCTATATTTATTTTATAGAATCTTAGAGCAACTGCAGGTTATTTATTAGAATAACAATAATTATAAAAGCCATTTAAGGAATCTTATAAATTATCAGCAAAGTTTATGTTTGCTGATAATTACAGCGCTTGAATGAAATAAAGAAGGTGTTAATTTTTCAATAAAAATTAAATTCATATTAAAACTACCGCAGTTAATATTATGAGATTGATTCTTTTCAGAGCGCGATTCCAAACAAGAGACTCCTTATGTTGATCAACAGCTGAAATATGAACCTGCCTCACTCAATCTCAACAATCTGGACTTCCATGGACAAGAGTTTGCAGGAAAGGATGAGAAGAAGGAAATAGTTCGGAAACCTCAAATCACAAATAAAACGATTGAAGGCGAAATTCAGTCAAAGTCAACTACTCAAGAAGATGTACAGAACTTGCCAGATGGTCGTTTGGTTCGACGTAAAGTTGTAACAACAAAGCACATCAAGCCCGTTACTGAGCTGACAATGAAAGACGATGTAGTCATCGATTCAAAAGTTACTGGAGTTCATATTGGTACGGATATTGAAGAGAATATTCTTGAATTGCCATCCGGTGTAATTGAACCAAGTTCTCCAAACTGTGATACCGCAATTTCTGTTGAAAATTTAGATATACCGTTGCCAGATGGTATTGTTGCGAAAAAGAAAATTGTAAAGATGGTGGTTAGTTTGAAACATCCCACGATTGACACCGTGCCGGTTATCAAAAAGCCAGAAGAGACTCAAAAGGTAGTTGAAGATGACATCATCGCAAAGGAATCGATTGATGAAAATGAAGAAAAACTTCCAGATGGAAGAACAATTCGGTATAAAACCATCACGACAAAATTTGTCAAGCCCATCACCGAGCTATCAATGTTGGATGGTAAGGTCACGGATACCAGGAAGAGAGAAGAAATTGTTGATGCTACTATTGAAGAAAACATCCTAGAGCTTCCAGCTGGTGTAGTTGAGCCAAATGCTCAGAATTGCAATACCGAAATTGATTTTAAGACTTCCGATGTTCCATTACCGGAAGGTGTAATGGCTAAGAAGACTTCAGTTAGAATGACTGTGAAGTTAAAGAACTTGCCTCCTGTCAGCGATTCCCCTCTCAAGGACGTTTCTGAACCGGAAGTTCTGAAGAAAGCTGCCCCTGGTGCATACGGCTCGAACACAGCACCTTTGCCTTCATTCCGTAAACGTGGTGGTAAACGTGATCTCTCACCAGATAATGATGTCTTTGGAGACAGTGTTGAAGATCTACCTCTTCCAGAAGGTGGCAGTAGGATTGTCGATGGTGACATCGAGTATAGAACTGAAACAAAGGAAGATCAGAAAACTCTTAAGGATGGAACATCAATCAGAAGTAAGACAATTTCATCAAAACATATTAAGCCAACTTTGCGCATCACTCGAACGAATGGTATCGAGCGTAAAGCTCTTATACGTGAGGATCTTGTCGGAGCTGATATTGTTGAAAATGTTCTTCAACTTCCTCCTGGAGTATCTGAACCAAATGGTGATAATTTAGTTGCAGAATCCACTGTTCAGAATGTTGAAGAAGCGCTTCCTGGAGGCATAGTGGCTAAGAAGAAAATAGTTTTAACAGTTGTTTCTGTTCAAAATATACCCATGGATTCTGACAAAAAGCCGCTTTATAGAGGCCCATCTTCAGTGCCAAAAGTAATTCACAATACAGTAGAGAGTCCCCCTGTTAAAAAGACTTCCGAAACTGAAGATGGTGACAACCTTCCAGATGGTACAGCTATTCGCACAAAAGAGATAACAACAAAACACATTATTCCGATCACAGAAGTTATTATTGCAAACGGACGAGCTCCGGAATCATCAGAACATGAAAAGGTTATTGGTGTTGATGTGACTGAAAACATTCTTCAGCTACCATGTGGTTTGATAAAGCCTCACGCTGAGAACTGTCAGACTGATATCGGTGTTAAGAAATCAAAGATTATGCTTCCCGATGGAGTAGAGTCTAACAGAAAAGTAGTAAAAATGGATGTCCATCTAAAGCATCCACCAGTTACACATAAAGTTCTAGAAGGTAAGGGATTTTCTAAACAAGAAGTAATTGAAAATAAACAGACACTGCCTGATGGTAGTATCTCGAGACAGAAAGTTGTTACAACAAAACATATACAACCAATCACTGAGGTGACAATGAAAGATGGTAAGGTTACTGAAACACGACCGCGCGAAGAAGTTGTAGGTGTCGATATTGATGAAAACATTCTCGAGTTGCCCATAGGTATCATAGAACCAAATGCCGCAAACTGCGATGCGACTGTTTCTGTCGAGGCATCGCATCTAATCCTTCCCAGTGGTATGAAGGCCAAGAAAACTACAGTCAAAACTGTTGTTAGTCTCAAAGATGATTCCAAACCAAAGTCGCAAGTGTCACCAAAGAGCCAAACTCCAACGTCACCAGCTGGATTATATTCAACAAAACTATCACCAGTATTTCTTTCTCAAAATGAAAAGCAGCCTTCATTTGCTGAATCTCCGGTTGCAAAAACAGATACACCCAGACAAGGCAGTGATTACAGGAAGCCTTTAAAATCAGAAGATGAAAATATCGTCTTGCCAGAAGGTGGCAGTCGAGTAGTTGAGGGTGATACCGAGTACAGAGTAGGAAGCAAGGAAGGTGAAACTCGTAGACATGATGGTGGCATTATTCGAAGCAAGACCAACACTACCATGCATATACGGCCGATATATCAAATTACTCGAGTCAACGGAGTCGATAGAAAGAAGGTACTTCGTGAGGATACAGTAGGTGCAGATATTGTTGAAAATATACTTGAACTTCCACCCGGTGTTAAAGAACCCAATGGCGATAATTTGAAGTCTGAGTCAACTGTTCAGAATGTAGAACAAACTCTTGCCGATGGTATTGTTGCAAAGAAAAAGATTGTCAAGACTATTGTTTCCGTGACTGGACCCCAGACAGCTTTTGGGTCACCATACAAACAGTCGCCATCAAAAGATTTTCATTCTCCCATCACACGTAATCTTGTTGATGGTGAACTCGAAACGAAACCAACTGAGATTGAAACAAGTGAAAATTTGCCAGATGGCACAGCATCGAGAAAGAAAAAGGTGACATTAATGCATGTTATTCCGGTGACAGAAGTAATTATAGCTAATGGAGCTTCTCCAGAATCTAATTTTTTTGATAAGATTGTAGGTGCAGACATCGTCGAGGCTAATCTTCTTCTTCCTTGCGGTGAAATAGAACCAGGAGGAGCAAATTGCATTACAAATATTGCGGTGAACCAAAAGCCAGATGATATTAAGCTGGCAGATGGTACTCCAGCAAAAATCAAGACGATAGATATGAATGTCAAGTTGGAACCACCTTCTAATTCGCAGCGCAAAACGCATAAAATCACGGAGGGTGAGATAAAAGCAAAAGCAGAAATAGTTGAAGATGAGAAAAGTTTAGATGATGGTTCGACAGTCAAACACAAAGTTATAACGACGAAATATTTCAAACCAATTACGGATGCCACTGTTATGGATGGCAGGGTTGTCGATTCGAATTCTTGGGATGAAATAGTGGACGCTGATATTGATGAAAATTTCTTATCTCTACCAGTTGGCGTGATTGAACCAAATGCTAAAAATGTTGACATTGATATTTCTGTTGAAACGTCTGATGTACCAATACCCGAAGGCATTTCAGCTAAGAAAACTGTTGTCACCATAAATACCAGTCTTAAAGATGAGGATCGACCAAGTTTACCATTATCTCCTATACCAAGTTTACCATTATCTCCTATACCCAGTGGTAGAGCACAACCAATATCTCCTGCAACTCCTGGTAAAGCTCGATCTGTTCCAACAAAGGCTGAACAAGATACCATCAAAGAAAAATTAGACAAGATGCCTCACGTTAATAACGCTGCTCAACTCCCTGATTTGTCTAGTCAAATTATTGAAGGTCCGATTGAGCCTCGCACTACTGTTAGTGATAATGAAAAAAGACTTAGCAATGGATCAACTTGTAGAACAAAAACATCCACCACAAAGAATATTCGTCCACTATTCAAAGTTGGTAAGATTAACGGTGTCGAGTATAAGGCATTACTACGTGAAGATATTATCGATTTAGAAATTGTAGAAAATGTATTAGAGATACCAAAGGGTACGCCTGAGCCATTTGATAAAAATATTAAAGTTGATACAACTCTGAAACAGTCTAATGAAAAATTACCCGATGGAACGCCAGTTAAAAGGAAACTTATATATTCGACAGCAAAACCAGTTGAAGAGTCGGCTCTCTTTCTTACTGAAAGCCATCCATCTGCTTCAGAGCCTAAATCACGAACAGTGCCTGGTAGGGATGGTAATATCAAAGTTAATATCGTAGAAGGTGCGGTTGAGCCTAGACAGACTGTTATTGAAGACCAGCAGGATCTGGATGACGGTTCAACAATTAAAAGAAAAGAGATCACCACAAAGATGGTTAAACCTGTAACCGAGATAACCTTAAAGCCAGGTTGTCAACCAGAAGCTGTAACTCGTGATGAGGTTATCGCCGCTGATGTGAAAGAAATTATCATTCAGCTGCCTGTCGGTGTTCTTGAACCTAATGCATCCAACTGTATAACTGATATAAGCGTAAAGAAATCTAATACAGTACTCCCTGATGGAACGCCTGCTAAGAAAAAGATAATAAGAATGTCAGTCACTCTCAAAGAGCCATCAGTTACGCATAATTATATTGAAGGAGAGTTGACCAGTCGAACAGAAACCAGTGAAGATGAGAAGAATTTAAGCGATGGAAGTATGTTGCGAAGAAAAGTAATCACAACAAAGAACTGGAAGCCAATTACAGATGTTGTCCTGACAAATGGAGTTTTCACATCTGAACACACTGTAGATAAACTTATAAGTGTGGAAATTGAGGAGAACTTTATTCGACTGCCAGTTGGTGTAATTGAGCCTCACGCCAGCAACTGCGATACTGAAATAACGGTCGATAATTCTGAATTTACTCTTCCTGATGGAGTCCCGGGAAAGAAAAAGGTAGTGAAAATGTTAGTGAAGCTAAAAGGAACGAGCTCTGATAAAGCATGCGAGGTTTTTGATCGTGCTGTCAGGGTTTTAGCTGGCACACCAAGTGAATCAGAAGTTCCAAAGACACCGGGACGCGTTGAGGAAGGAGCAATTGTTTTTCGAACTGAGACTGACAGCGACGAAAAGAAACTGGATGATGGGACAACTCTTCGTTCTAAGAGAGTAACCACAAGACACGTTAAACCTACAATCAAGATTTTGTTTGTGGATGGTATTGAAAAGAAAACTTTGCTGCGTGAAGAAGTTGTTGGAGCAACTATTGAGGAATCGATTCTACAGTTGCCTCCTGGTGTCTCGGAACCTGATGGTTACAAGACAGATACGTCAATTAGAAATGTTCAAGAACGTTTACCGGATGGAACATTGGCCAAGAAGAAAATACTAAGAACAGTCGTTTTACTGCCAGGTCAAACTGCCGGATCGGATGCAGGCAATCAGAATCGCACATCTCCAATGAAAGAAATGACGGGTGATAATAGGCTTCCAACAATGGGTAGCAAAATTATTGAAGGTGATATTGAGCCAAGATCAACAGTGGAAGAAGATTGCAAGGATCTTGATAATGGTAGCACGCTTAAACGAAAGACGATTACAACAAGATTTGTGAAACCCATTACAGAAATAAATTTTGTCAAAGGCGTACCTACTCAGACTCGTAAACGAGAGGAAATTGTCAATACTGAAATTGAAGAAAATTTGCTTGAGCTACCAGCTGGTGTTATAGAACCACTGGCTAAAAACTGTGATACAGCCATTTCAGTTACGAATTCCAATGTCGTGATGCCTGACGGTTCTCCTGCAAAGAAGAGAGTAGTGAAGATGGTTGTATCACTTAAAGAACCGGAACAAAGTAAGCGACTGATAGAGGGAGAAGTTGTGCCAAAAGTTGACATAAAGGAAGATCAACAAGTTTTTGATGACGGCAGTACATGTAGGCGAAAAGTTATAACAACAAGGTACATGAAACCCATTACAGAAATTATTCTGGTAGATGGTAAGGAGACTGGATCAAGAGCTAGAGAAGAGCTGGTTGCTGTTGAAATAGAGGAGGTAACTCTCACCTTACCAGCTGGTGTCATCGAACCATACGGAAGCAACTTGGATACAAAAACGAGCGTTGATCAATTTGACTGGCCTATGCCGGATGGGATGATCGCAAAAAAAAAGGTTGTTAAGATTGATGTTCACTTGAAGCAGCCACTTGTTCCCGAAGTACAACATCGACTGATTGAAGGTGAAATTACTTCCCAGACTGATGTCAAGAATGATGAACAGACGTTGCCTGATGGAACTAGAGTAAAACGAAAGACTGTAACAACAAGACGCTTCAAACCTGTCACGGATATAACTGTCGTTAATGGAAAGGAGACGGATACAAAAGTTACACAACAACCAGCTGGTATTAATGTGGAGGAAACGATATTAAAACTATGTCCTGGAGTGACTGATCCGAATTCTCCGAATGTCAAGAAAGAAACGCGTGAAAAGAATCTTCAAGAAGTTCTTCCTGATGGTAGCATTGCACAGAAGAAAATAATCAAGACAGTTGTACGTTTAAAGGAAGAACCCAAGATTGAGATAACGACAACTTCTCAGAGTTTGAGGTCTCCAGCTCACGTGAACATCCAAATAACTGATGAAACTGATTCCGAGCGTAATTTCACTCCGAAGAAGCCAATCATAAAGCAAACTGTTCGTACGAAGATACGTCGAATTGGTCCAGATGGTAACATTACAGAAGATATGTTCACAGAAGAAGAAGACCTGTCCGATCCATCAAGTCCAACGGATCGTCCTATGTCCCCATTTCTTCTCTCTTTATCCGGACCGGATTCAGATACAGAAAATTCTTCTGCTATTAAAGTCTACACGGATACAAAGGAAACTGATCCTGTGATTGATCAGCAAGTGCAGGAATTTGAGGAGATGCTTCCAGACGGTACACTGGTTCGCAGAAGAATTATTAAAAAGACTGAACGCAGAACTATTACCAAGGTTTGCACTATGCTTTACTATTTACTTTTTATTTTGAAGAAATTGTATATATCGTACAGTAGCTGCTAATTAGCAACATTCATTTTTGTTTGGACCAGATTCTGATACAGAAAATTCATTTTTCTATTCACGTACATGCAATCATTACAATTATTGATTTAATTATTGATTATTATTTAGGTAAATTTATCATGTATTATTCTGTAGCGAATCATAATGGAAGGTCCCGAACAAGAGCTGATTGCCAGTGCGGATGCGCGTTCCCAAGAAATGCTTCTTCGTGCTGAGGGCACTCTGGGTACCGGCGATAGTGACACAAATCTTACAAATTACACGGATTGCAATCGCTTTGAACCTGACACCAAGACAGACTTAGATGAGTTTGAGGAGACTTTACCTGATGGACGAGTGGTGAAGAAGAGAATCACGACTACCACTAAACAGCATCTTACGACAGAGCGACAGATGATGTCTGGCACAATGCAAGATAAACCGCTCAGGGATATTATAAATGAGACTGTCAGTGGTAGACAAAAGGATAGTGGTTAGTGTTCTGGAATTACCTACAGTAAATATTTTCTACTCAGTGTTTAATTTATTCAATAGTAAGCCTATCTTAAGCATTGATTTCCGAGTGTTCAAATTTATTTCTAATATCCGTTAATAAAGACAATTTAAGTCAGAATTATTGGTTTTATTTTGGCATTGAATATTTACACAGTTGTAATGCAAGGAAATTGTAAATTTTACTATCTTCAGAACCTACTCTATCATAATGTATGGTTTTAAATTTTAGACTCTGCGAGTTCTCAAGTCAAATACAAAAGCTCAACAGCATCTAGTAGTGAGCAAAACTCTAGGTGAGAATCCTAAGTTACTTGTACAATAATGGTGAAATAATATTTGTAGGCAATAAGCAATATATACCAGAACGCTGTATAATTTTAACAATTAATTGAACCAAGTTTTAAACTCTTATTTAAAAAATTCTTTTAATTTTGAAATTAATTGAATCAAGTTTTAAACACTTATCAAAATTTTCTTATAGCTTCTAAAATTAATTGAATAGAGTTTTTTTTAATTAAATTTCTTTTACTGTTTTATTTAATAATAAAATATATTTTTGTATTTTTGTTAGTTTTCATTGGTAGTAGACTAACTAGTACAACTTCTGATTTATTGATGATGTCATGCAGATCAACAGACAAATAGTTCTAATTTCACATCTCTTGGAAAACAACTTAAAGTCAACAATAAATCCATGAATATTTTCCAAAAGAACTCGATTGATATGTTTTTCAAGTTGTAAATAAATTTTCGAATCTGACTGCATTTCAAAAACTGTGTCAGAGTTATTTTTATGTGGTACTGCGCTGCATCGTTGCTTGGCTTTTGGTTTTTTGAATTTTCAGCATAGCTGTAAATATTAGGCTACCGGTAAATCATTTAGATGTACTTTAGAGCTTATATTCTGTATAGACAGAAGCATAAAATAGCTGAATTTTTGTCCAGCATCAATTAGTTATACAATATATTTTTAGTTATATATGTTGCCCTTGAATTTGAAGCTTGAAAACTATTTTGTTTAATCATATGATAGATCTTGCCGATGATTAATTCAAACTGATCTATGTTTTACTTCATGTATTGCGAAACAATTTTAAATAAAGTGAGAAACTATTTGTTATTGTACTTATATAGTTTAATACAATATAATATGGATTGCGCATTACACTGGACTATAAATACTATTTATGTGACAACAAGATTTGTAGCATTTACAAAATATATTTACCTATATTGAATAGCTACATGATATTTATTCCTGTGGGATTGCCTTATTCTTATTGGAGTGATTATAATAATAACTATTTTTAAAACATATGCATTCGACTCGTGTTGATTGTTGCTTGTACTTATATTTAAATTTCGTTTGGATTTTAGATTGTTAGAATGTACCGTATATTTTATGGTTACTTTTATATAATGAAGATGAATTGTTAATGGGTTGCTTGATTGTAATTAAGTACATTCAATTAAAATTGAAAGATTTGCTGCAAAGTAGAATGAAATCTATAACATTAAAATATAAATTAAAAAACGGATTCCATAATCTTTTGCCTCTTCAAAACGACATAAATATAGATATATTATAAGCTCATTTTATATTTGATAGATCGTATGAAGAATGAATCTCTTTGTAATAAAGATACAAACCTAATTATTTTAAGTAAAATTGTTAGCAACAGATAACTGAATATTCAAATAACTACTGAGGCCGGTTCCTGTAGGCTATCACGTACAACTTAGCTCTAGATATTCATTTTCCAATTTTTTTTGAAAAGGATAACTTTATGGTGAAAGATCAATAAGTTTAATTTTCTATCAATAAATATCAAGCGAATTCTTTAAATGAATCTTGGTTTGACTATTTTATAACTGCAACGCGATGCAGAACACAGATTGGAATGGACTAATTTGCAAAAATGGAATTCGCATCAATGGCTTTAATTTCTGCGAAACGAGGTGAAACGGAACCGGAAGTAGTGAAATAGAAAGACCTTGATTGGTAGCAAA
>JAQIXG010006698.1:0-10060 GCA_034700105.1 Oconnorella tubifera
CCCAAAAATTGCCAAAAATAGCGTGACGTACTTTATGGACGGCCCCTTAGCTACATTTACCATTAGAATGCAACTGTGCAGTTATCATTTAAAATCTACGTATTCCATAACTTAATAGATTTCCTTTACATACAATTTTCATTACAAACATTTTCCATTAGCCTACATTATATTTCATTTATAATACACTGCAAAATTAACGCTCAGTTTTGATATTGAAACAATCTTGATAGAGTTTTTTAAAAATGGACTGCATATTTGTATATGTGCACACAATTTCATATAGGCCTATATTAATAGTAGATACTGTCTAATATTAGAACAAAATCTACAGTAACTGACAATTTCCAACTCTCCCCGAGATGTAAGGCCATAGATTATTTAAAACCAGCTATGATAACCGAGAGACAGTTCGTTGTCTAAATTAAAATCACAAGTAATTATTTATATAATAACTATATATAACGCGAACTATAATTAATGTAGTGCATATTTTGAATAAATCAAGCAAAAATTATCTACATTTTTCCTTTTGGAATGAAATCGAGGTTTTCTGACTTTCTGGACTGAAATCTAGCTTTTTCTGACTTTTTGGACTGAAATCTAGCTTTTTCTGACTTTTTGGACTGAAATCTAGCTTTTTCTAAACTTTGCTCACAAAATAGAGATGGCTGATATTGGAGAGTTAGTTTTTTTTATTTTCTTTTATTTTCGCCCAAAAATAAATCATTTTCCTAAACCGGAAGCGGGGGAAATTTATACATTAGATTCCGTTATACTGGTTCATACGCTCAGTTATTATCTAAAGAATTGGGTTCGAGTCTCGATGAATAAAAATAATTATTAAAATTACAACAAAATATAAAATGTAAAAATTATAAATAAAAAATACAATTTAAAGTTGGGGGGGGGGGTGATTTATCCCACCCCCCCTCTCATTTGATTTTTTTTCTACCTTCCCTTTCGATTTGCATTTATCAGAATTTCTTACGTATAATATATTAGTTTTTTTTAAATGTTTGTCAAATGTTTAGACGTCGTAGAACTAGTAAATGGGACATGGGGCCCTCGGGCACCACCGTACTCCCCTCAAACCACCAGGGGGCGTCTACTATTCCCCACCCAGGGATTTCTAATCAAGGGGGACCCGTCCAGAATTCTGGTGATGGCGCCTCGGTGGCCCTGAAGCCAGATTGCCTAGAAGCGGCAGCTCAGGCGGCTGCTAAAATAAATGCCGTTTTGGCCTCAAAGAGGAAAATAAAACAAGGGCCCCCAGTTTGCGTGGCAGCGGGAGCCAATAAAAATATGGTAAGTTAATTTTTTTAATTTTTTATTTGATTTTTGTAAAATGTAGAGTTATAAATGATTTTTATGTTAATTGTATTTGAAATGCATTCCGAACTTGCTGCATTTTTTAGCGTAGCACTTAATTGAATGGTTATGTATATGATTTTATTTATTGATTGTGAAAGTGATATATAATTAGTTAAATTATAATATATAAAATATTTAGATCATAATATGGCATTGCAAGTTGTGCGCGTAATGTATCTGTTTGTTTTTTTTGAGCCTTTGTGTTGATCAATCACACTAGTATATCATTTCCTAATAAATTATATTTTTGTAAATATTTAGACTGGTGCTAGTGGCGGGGGAAGTCAGATAGCGGTAGAAGTTGATATAAATGATTTACCATTGATTTGTCGTAATATACTAACACAGAATATAACGCATGAAGAGGTCTGCTTAGTATATTGTATACAGTAAAATTATTTATTTTGTAATAATTTTATTACTTTTGTCTATATCTCTTTGTTTGTGTGTATGTCTGTATATGTGTCTTTGTCTGTTTGTCATTCTGTCTTGTGTGTTTGTCTGATTGTCTGCATGTGTGTTTATCTCTCTGTATTTCTGTCTGTCTATGTTTATAACATGTAAATATTTAAGTACAAATTGTAATATAAATAATACTAGTGTATTTTGGTAATTTCATTTTTTATAAATCAAGGCTTATTGGTGAAGCGGTAGAGCACCAGACTCAGACTCGACATGTCCTGGTTTGATTCCTGTGAAAGCTCATTATATCTCTAACTTGCTGCACCCTTTAGTAAGACGCTCCAAATTAACAACTACGTCTGAGACATCAGTCATATAATACAGCAGTCCAGAGTTTAAGCTCGCATTTTTAAATTCACAATAAGTTTCATTACATTTTTACAAAATTTAGATTTCCAGATTAACGGGGGCCGTGGTGTGCACTAGGGGGCGCCAAATGACGATGGATGAATGCATGCGGGCCATTCCCAGGTAGGAATACTCTTTATACGCATTGTACAGTGTTGATAAATAAATATATGAAAATAGACGAAAATAAAATATATATGTAGACTAGACAGTCTTGACATTTAGATTAGATTGTTTAGACACTTAGTCTTGACATTTAGACTAGACCTCTAGACTAAGCCATCTAGATTTTAGACTACCATCTTGACATTGAGATTAGACTGTCTAGACATTTAGACTAGACTGTTTAGAAATTTGGACTAGACTGTTTAGACATTTAGACTAGACTGTCTAGACATTTAGACTAGACTGTGTAGACATTTAGACTAGACTGTCTGGACATTTGGACTAGACTGTCTAGACATTTAGACTAGACTGTCTAGACATTTAGGCTAGACTGTCTAGACATTTAGACTAGACTGTCTAGACATGTAGACTAGACTGTCTGGACATGTAGACTAGACTGTCTAGACATTTAGACTAGACTGTCTAGACCTTTAGACTAGACCGTCTAGACATTTAGAATAGACTCTCTAGACATTTAGACTAGATTGTCTAGACATTTAGACTAGACTGTCTGGATATTATGTTGGTGTAAACTAATGTCTAGACATTATGAAACTGATTTCTGATATTTGTTTATGTTTTATTTAATGTTTTTATTATTTCAGTGATAGACCTTTATATCTGTACATTCATGCTTCAACTCAGGACAGCATTGACAGTAAGCTAATTTTTTGAATTTTTAAATATTTTTTAATGACCCTACCCCCGCTTTCTCTTAGTTCTTTTAAACACAAAGCCTTATCCAAACTCCACAGCATCATTTAGACACGTTTATGCTGATGTGACGTTAAGCAATAAGGGAACAAAAGCTATAAATAACATGGAATCATTTTTCAACAATATTAAGTTTTTTATTTGATTATTTCCAATGATTTTTTTTCGTTTGCAGGGTGCGTGACAAGAATGAGAGAGATAGTTTCCACTTGTTGCCACCAGGTGGGGTGTGTGGTACCTACTCTAGTCCCCACGCATGTTCCACATACCCCGCCCATTCCCCTGCTGTCACTTAATACTACTGGGGTAGGGAAAGATGATGTTTAATAATTGAAATGTTTTATTTGATTATATTTTTTTGTTTAATATTATATAAGTTTTTTTCTGTAATTTTAATATTTGTTTTACTGATAGAATATTGGTATGTCTGTCTGTTGTGTTGCTGTCTGTCTGTCTCTCTGTGTGATGTGTGTTTGTCTGTCTGTCTCTCTGTGTGATATGTGTTTGTCTGTTTGTCTCTCTGTGTGATGTGTGTTTTTCTGTCTGTCTGTCTGTGTGATGTATGTTTGTCTGTCTGTCTTTCTGTGTGATGTGTGTTTTTCTGTCTGTCTCTCCGTGTGATGTATGTTTGTCTGTCTGTCTCTCTGTGTGATGTGTGTTTGTCTGTCTGTCTCTCTGTGTGATGTATGTTTGTCTGTCTGTCTGATGTATTGCTGTCTATCTAATAGTTTTTCTCTATGTTTGTCTGTTTTTCTATCTGTCTCTTTATCTGTCTGTGTGATGTTTATCTGTCTATCAATCTGTCTATCTTTCTGTCTGTCTATTTATCTGTCTATCTATCTCTTTGTCTGTCTCTCTGTATTTATGTCTGAATGTCCCTGTCATTCAAAAAGAAAAATGAGTTACTTCTGCGTCAAGACTCAAGCGTTCACTCATCACTCAATTTCTACACAAACACATTTCACAATTCATCACTAAATTACCTTTTTGTGCTGACGTGACATTAATCAACATATTTATTTATTTTCAGTTGTCTTTTGTACAAGATAAACTATTCATTGGACTAGATAGCGCTCCTCATGGTTTTGACGTTAAGGGCAAAATACTAGGTCCAGGGGTGAGTTAACTCTTACCAAAGTTAACAGGATTAATAGTTAACCTTTGTTTACCGAAGTCTTAATAATATTTAACTTTTGTTTAACCACTGAGAGATGGCGTTGAAATAATTGTATAGAATTACGCTTGCGACTAAACAGCGCGGCGAGTCGTTTCATTTATATCTAAATTTAATAAAGTTAATAAGGTTAACGGTTAACTCTATCGGTTAACCATTCAGAGAAGATATTAAAATAATTGTATAGAATTACGCGTTTAGTTTGCTAAAGAGTGCAACAAGTCATAGTTAATTTACTTTTACGTAATTATTATATGACACGAGTGTTCTTTCAAATTTATTTTTTATTTTTTGCAATTTTTTTTGTTATAAAATGTTTTTTCAACTTTTTAATATTTTTTTGTTGAAATTTTATCTCCCCCTCCCACAAGGGATCGTATTTACAACACATCCAATCAGAGACGGGGGCAAAGGTCATACTGAGAGGTCAGGGGTCAGAGTTCATTGAACCTACGTCGGGTCGAGAGGCTTTTGAACCGATGTATATTTATATTCAGTGAGTTGTCTTATCTTATTGATTGATTGCTTGCTTGCTTGTTTGCTTTCTTGCTTGCATTCTTGCTCGCTCTCTTGCTCGCTCACTCGCTCGCTCGCTTGCTTAACCATTTGAATGAATGATCAAATGTTTGACTAATTGATTGATCTACAAATCGATTGATTAATTGATTGCTTGACTGGCTTAGTGACTGAATAGCTAGCTAATTTAATTACGTTTTGACTGATTGACTGATAATTGACTGACTGACTGATTAATGTACTGACAATCTGTTCACTGTATAGACACGGTACTATGGTAGGCCTACAACAAGCCAGACAGCTCTCTCTCAATCTCATACAAACGGTGGGACCTCAATTTAGATCTACAATCTTCTTCATTTTAAGATATTTATTTTAGAATTTTTTTTTTACAGTTTACACTTTACAAAATATACTCGATAGTAATAAATCTAATTTATATAGAAGCCAGCCAGCGTAATACTAAAAGGATAAACTCTAAACTAAATATATATATGAAATTAAATGTATATTTAATGGAAATTTAATATTTTAAATTGTGAAGATAATAATGTTTTAATTACATTAATGAGCCAAAAAATCAAAATATTCAGATATCCTCAAATTGAATGAAGCGAATTAAACTAGAAATATTACATTAATCGCAGTTGTTTTTTATCTGTCTGTCTGTCTGTCTATCTATCTATCTATCTATCTATCCATCTGTATATCTATCTATCTAATGCAGGTGCTTGTAGAGTATGAGAGATACAAACAGTCCTTGGCTTTGATGCCCCCCTCTCTCACTCCGGGCACTGCCACATTGCTCTTTCAACAACAACAAATGCATCAAAATATGCCACAAAACAATATGCCGCATAATAATATGCCATATAATAATATGCCGTATAATAATATGCCTCAAAATATGCGACAAAACTTTCAGCAAAACGTGCCTCAAAATTTTCAGAATAATACGCAGTTTAATGCGCAAAATATGGCACAGAATATGGCACAAAATACGCCTCGCAATATGATGCACGGTAATCAACAGCAACCGAGTTAGTTCAATTTTAATCTTTCGTTTTTCACGACTGTTTATTTGCGTCTTCATTTGTTTGTTTATTTTTTTGATGTTGTTTGTTTGTTCGTCTGTTTTCTTATATGTTTACTGGTTGTGTGTTTATTTGTTTATGTGTTTGTTCGTGTCTGTATGTTTGTTTATCTTCTTGTGTGAATATTTGTTTGTTTGTTTATGAATGAAAAAATAATTTGATCAAATACCTTTTTTTTAATCGCTAAAGAAATTGTGCCAAAGGGTGCAACAAGTTTGCGATATTCTACGAACCGCTGAAGACTTGAATCCGAGGCCTTTTAGTTCTAAATCCATCTCTTTAACCACTTTACCGCAGCTGAAGCTCATTTAATTTTGTAAAATTAGTATAAAACTAATAAAATATTTTGATTTTTTTAGATTTTTATAACAACGGGCCATTATTGCCCTTGCCCCCCAACAGTCGACCTTTTTCATCATTTCAAAACTGCCCAGGAGGCCCCCCCTTCACTCAGAATCAACAGGGTAAGGGATATTTTTGTTTTGGAACACCCTGTATTAAATATCTATATAAAATTAATCTATTATTATGTTATGAAAATTATTAAATATATGATAAGTTCCAAGAATTAATTCTAATTCTAACCTTAATCTAAGGCAAGTTTAACCTAACCCTAATTCTAACCTTAAGCTAATTTTAACCATAATTTAATCAAATTAATGCATAAATTAACCATAATTCTAACAATCTTGTTCAAAGGAAAAAGATGATTATTCACCATCATTGGGAATCGAACCCGCAACCTTTGGTTTCACAGCTCAGAGTGTTAACCACTAGACCAAATGCGCTTTTACTCTAGTTGATACAAAAGTTTGTTTATAGTAAAATTTATTAAAATGTCAGCAATTTGATTGATTGTTCTGAATTTGATTGACAGGTTTAAATCAGCCAGGCTCCTCCCCTTTTCAGTTTAATAATATGATGCAAGCGCAACGACCTTTTTCACAAAATTTTGGTAAGTTATTTTATATGGTCAGGGTTTAAGTGTCAATTGTGGTCAATTTCCTAGGTTGACTCAGCTGTCTTTGCCTTTGGAGTCAGTAATATGAGTGTAAGTTTTCACAGGGGAAGAATGACAAGTTTGGTGAAACATTGGATGGATCAATGGATTTAAAAATGTATGGATGGGTATATGGATTGATAGATAGATATAGAGATTTATGGATTGATAGCTAGGTGATTGACTGAAGCAAGTTTAATATATAGATTGATTGGATAGATATATAGATATATAGTTGAGATTATTGAAGATATAATGGATGGATATATAGATGGATGAATAGATGGATTAATTGACTGATGGATGGATAAAATTAATTTCAACTCTGATTCTTCATTTACACAGGTTCTATACCAATCATTCCGTCGCTTGCTGCACCCTTTAGTACTCCATCCTTCTCTCAATCTAATGGCTCTGAAACGCGGCACTCTGATCCACAGCCAAGCGGGGGTGTTGCCGCCTACGATCCCTTCGCCGCCCCTTCTAAACCTAAGCGGGGGCGTTTTAGTGATGCCCCACCTGACAGCGCCCCGGTAAAGCCTCAGGTTCTAAAGGAGGAGGAAGAGGGGGGTGGAGGAAGGGGGGAGCCTGGGGAGGGTGGGGGGAGGGAAGTTGGGGAAAGCAGTACTGGTAAATATTTGTATTTAATATGTATTCATGTATTCGTTTATGTATTCATGTATTTGTATTTAATTTGGTTGATAATTAGATGTGTTTAGTTATTTTAAATACTAGTAAAATCATGAAAATACAACATCTAACATTAATTCTAACTATAATATCAACCTAACCCTAATTTTCTCACTAATTTAAACCTATCCTGATTCTAATCATAATCTTAACCCTAATCTAGATTTCTAACCCAATAAAAAGAAAAAATAAGATAACAATTATCAGGAATCAAACCCGCAACTTTGGTCGCACAGCCCAGAGTGTTCCACTAGACCAAATGCGCTTTTACTCTAGTTTATGTTAAAGTTTGTTTATAATGAAAATTACTTTTCAGCGTTTAAGCGCTAATGGCTGCAGCCCCAAGTAACTTTGGGCTGCAGCCTATTCTGACATTCGTACAATTGTACAATCTCTAATAGAAATAAAGTTGAAAATAAATTTAAATTTTTTAAGAAATTAATAAAATTAGAAAAACACTTACTTTTCAGTCGCGAACTCTGGCGTTAAAGAGAGAGAGAAAACAGAGCGACATGAAAAGACAACAAAAGAAGAGAAAGAGAGAGACAAGAAGAAGAAAAGAAGAAGATTTAGAGAAGAGAAAGACAAAGAAGAGGACAAGAAAAAGGACAAAGAGAGAGACGGGGATGGATTGCTCGGTTATCAGGTGCGTATTTAAAAAAAATTATTTTAGTAATTTTTAAGTTATTTGAAACGAAAAATGGTTGTCAGATTTTTGTCTGCCCTTGTATGCTTAAATTTTTGTAATTTGTTTGCCGCCCCTTGTCTACCCTTTTTGTACCACCCCCTCCTCCTTACTTTCCATTTTTTGTTCATTTTATTTGTTTATTTGTAAAGTAATATTTTAACTGTAGGTGATTAAATTTGATATATTTTTTAGCACGGGCCTCTTGAGCTTCTAGGGCGGGTTGGGGGGGTCCCTACTGGGTCTTTGTCGGGGTCCTCCGGGGTTCATACTGAGGGGCCGGATGTTGGTAAGAAGAAGAGAAAATTTGACGAAAAAGTAAATTCAGGTAAAAATAAAAATTAAAGACAAATTAATTTTTGGATTTTAGTCGCTAATGAATGGATGGATGGCTGTATGAATGGATGGATGGCTGTATGAATGGATGGATGGCTGTATGAATGGATGGATGGCTGTATGAATGGATAATTAATAGATGAAAAACTATTTGATAGAATGAATTATTGAATAATTTAATGAATGGATAATAACTAAATTACTGAATGAATGACTGTAATTACTGTTAATTAGTGTATGAATGTGTGAATGAATGAATTACTGAATAAATGAATAAGAAATTTATCCAATTATCTAACACATTATAAATCTTCTATAATAGATCCTAAAGTGAAAACATCTAGCGATAAATCAATGAAAGAGGGAACAAAGAAGAAGGAAGAAGAACATCGGAAGAAACCCGATGATAAGGAGCTCATGCCCCCTCCCCCCCTTATTATGCTTCCTATTTCTAAACTTATTCAAAATACTGCAGAAAAACGAGCGGCATCTGGTGAGTGAAAATTAATAATAATATAAAATAATACAAATAAATAATAATAGTAGTTGTCATATTAATGATTTTTTTTGAATTTTGGTAAAGGGTGCAGCAAGTGATAATTTAATAAAGATTTTGTATTAAAATCTATTATTCTATGTTCTGTAATTGACGCTTATAGTGAGGTGGTTAGCATTCTGGACTCGGAACCAGGAGGTTTTAGGTTTTAATTCTATAAAAAGATATATCTGTTTAGAAAAGTATTTTACTAAAGGGTGCAGAGAGTCAGCAAAATAGTTAAACCATACGGATTAGAATCTAGGATATTCCCACCGTAAGTCCAATGTTTTAACCACTTGGCTGATGAGCTTCGACAAGTCTCAATTAATAGAAGTGTTTTTGTGCTGATGTGACTTTTAGTTATCGTCAAACATTTCAATACTTGAATTGATATCAAATTATCAGAAATAGATTACAGTATAACCCCGTTATATCGAACTCGCTTATATTGAAATTCCGCTTATATCAAAGTTTATTAATCAGTCCCGCCACACAACATTATTTAATACAAAATAAACCCTGATATATCGAACTCGCATATATCGAAATATTGGTTATATATATTGGTTATATGGAAGCTGTATTTCAGTCCCTGTCAATCAAAATCCTATCAGATATATCGATGTTGCATACAGTTTCGTTATTGGTCGGTGCTGCAAACTTTCTAATTACATATTATACAGTGTAAATCTTTCCCGCTCAGATTTCAGCGATGAGGTAATATGAATGGGAAAACCCATCGCCAGCACTCTCTGATTGGTCGATCAACGACGTCTCAGTTTCTTAATTTGTTTTGTATGATTGTTTTAAATAAAGGAATTAATTTGTCAACATAAAAACTGACTAAGTAAACACAGCTGTTAGAATAGATCAAATTTCAAGTCATTGATGAATGAGCGCTGACTGAAATTCAACTCATTATAATCTCTCACTCTCTATTGAGAGGGAGAGATTATATATATTC
>JAQIXG010006699.1:0-10058 GCA_034700105.1 Oconnorella tubifera
GTCTATCTGTCTATCTGTATGTCAGTCAGTCTGTCTGTCCAGCTGTCAATCTGTCAGTCAGTCTGTCTGTCTATCTGTCCTGAACGCTCAATGAGTATAAGTCAGTCATGTTAATATAATTTCATGACTCTCCACTTGTTTTCTATTTGATATAATCCAATGATGTCATGATAACAAGACAGTAATCTTATTAAAATCTAACATTATTATAAATTATTCTAATTTCCTTTTGACCTCTTAATTTACTTTATAACTCTCATGCACCCAACGCAACTTCCTAGTTTTTTCAATATTTAAGCATATTAAATAAGTCAATATATATTGAAATGTATATTAAAAACATGTAAATTACAAAAAATCTTTAGATATTAAGGAAAACAGTTGCATACGCATATCGATTTTAGAATATCAATATTTACAGCAAACTTTGATTGAAAAACAACAAGTACTGTTTTTTAGCGTTTGTCATACAAGTATAGCTTACTGGTAGTACAACTTTTGCTCAGTTTACATAAAGGTATGTAATTTTTATAGCATTTAGCTATAAAAATTACAAGATACTGAAACTAAGAAGTTTAAACTTAATGTTAGAGCGACTTAGTGGTAACAAACATCAAACGTCAAAGTTAAACTTTTTAATGTGGCAACATTCTCAGATGACTCAGCCATCAATCTCTCCACAGTAGTAAAATAAATTCAGTTTATAATTGTGGACAAATAAATTCTGCAAAAATATAGATTCTGCGTGCAGGAACACTATCTAAGGTCAACTTAATTTAAGATACTCTTGAGGGTTAAAAACAGGATGAGCTCGCTCACAACGTTATGTTTCTATGCAAGATATTCTTTATTTTTTTTATACTATATAATCTTCTTTAGATTAAACAACAGATGAGTTTATTAAGAAAATATCGAAATTTGACACTATAAAAGAAACAAAGTTAAAATCGTTTTGTGTATCTATTTTGTATTACAATTATCAAAGCAGTAATCATTAATAACATTCATATTGTTAACTTAATAATTTTTTTTTAGTTCTAATAGAAAGAAAAAATGTATACTTAAGTATATAAATTCTTATTACATTAATACTATTTCCCAACCTGTAAAGCGTAGGAAATGGAAAGACCAACAATTCCCCCGCTTAGAGTGTTGCGCCCGGCTACAGCAAACATGGCGGCAGATAGAATAACAAGTCCTCCAATTACTTCCAGTCTGAATCCTAACCACCTAAAACAGAGCAAGAAACTTTCTAACTGATCAAAATGTAAATAAACCTATATTTAATAGTGTCGAATCTGTTTTATAACTTCAATTTATTATTATTTATTATTATTTTACTTATTATTATTATTTATTAACTTTAACTTATTAGTTATATAAATATAACTTATTCTCTCTGCCGCAATGTTTAGAAATATGTTAAAGTATACTTATAAGTTTTTTTTTCTAAATACGTTTTATGATAAATGTAATTTAAATGTATTATAAAATTTAGTGCACTATTTACATTCGACCTAATGGTAAACTTTTGACAACATAGTTGTTTGATCAAAGATACATGAAATAAACTCATAAAATAATCAAGATTTGTTAACATTTTGCACATAAAGAGACATATATAGATGGATAATGAGATTTTTTGATTACAAATTTCATATATAAACTGTATATCAATGAGTGAGGATAAATAATTTCATAATCACTAGAATGTGATTATGACATAATTACCATGAGAGTATTTTATACGATTTTATGTTTTCTTACGTAACAAATTTATAATGTCTTTATTTCGTAAAAATCTTCATGTATTTAATGTAAACAGATTGCGTTTGTTTCAATTAATCTAAAAGAGAGAAAACTACTACTATTATTATACCAACCTATTCGACGCAACTGTAGCAAAATAAAAGACTAGATTATGATCAACAAGATGCTCAGAATGTAAAGTAAAAGATTTCTCTTTGCCGTAAGCTCTAATCGTACTGCAACCAGAGATCGTTTCACTGAAATGAACGTATATCGGTGATCTCGTTGTTGATTCGATACGTTTCAGTTGTCGAGAAGAAGGAATGTAAAATCTCTGAAATCATAAAAACAGTGTTTATTTCAAGCTCTTTAGCGTTAATTAAATCTCTTATTTCTTTCAACTTTAAACTTATTAAATAAATCAGGAAGCTCAGTTTTATTACAAAATATTTTACCATCTATATAAATTTTATTTATGTCATGTAAATATTTACTTTGCAACTACATAATTTGTTAATGTCTCCAAATACTGTTTGTATCATGTAAAAACCAAATTTCTATACTTAAATATTTCATCCTTTAGATCCTTTAGATGTAATTTATAGTTCAAACAAAGTCAAATGGCTATTAATGTCTGCAGGAAGAATGCAAATTATATAATAATTAGCCCTTGCCTAAAAACAAGCAACAAAACTTATCAAAAATCTACAACCCTAAATTCTAAAAAACTGTAAAAATTCAACTAAAATAAAATGTACCTGAATGAGATAGTAAAGAATCCCAATCGGAATAACTACGGAAAGAAAAATAGGAGTAGAATAACTGATAACAATAACGGTTGTAAGAACACCAAACATTGTCTGAAGCCAACTGCGAATCAGTTGTGGCAGAATATTATCTATCGTTTCAATATCGCGAGAGAATCGATTCAATATTCTACCCATAGGTGTCGTCTCAAAAAACATCATAGGAGAGCGAAGGACATTTGAGAGCATTTTATTGTGAAGGATACGAGCAGAGCGAACATTGATAAGAGCACCAGTGATGGAGTAGAAGAGAACAAACAGTGCTGAAAGCAAAATATATCATGTATTTAACTTTAATGTAGACTTCTATGACTGTAAATATAGCAAAAGTAAATATTATATGTACAAATACTGAATTACATATTGGTGCTTAAATTACTAGCACATTTGTGTGCTTTATAGAGCTTGTGAAAGAAGCAAACATGTACGCAATTCTGACATCTTTAACAGTGTTGAAATAATAATGTACTATAATAAATATCAATTTATTATATCCATTCAATCACATAAGCAACCCGAATAAGGCAATTAACTCTAAGAAAATAACAGTATGTTATATAAAACATTGTTAATCGTGTACATTTCAGTTCACAGTTTAGTTCACATACATTGACAGTATTAGGTTTACATAAAGTATATGTAAAAATATATAATTACAAAACATTGTATCAGTATGTCCGTCAATGCAAAGGGCACACATACACAGCCGGATAAGTATAAACATAACACTATGAATCACCTGATCAACACAGGATCACAAAATTATTTTTCCTATAATTTATGCATTTTTTAAATATTCTCATTTTTTGTTTCCTGATATGAATGAAACCACACCAGCTCATAGTAAGACAGTCTACCAACCAATTTACCATGGTTTAAAAAAAGAGTCAAATATACAAACATATATAAAAACGTATATAAACCTATTACCTTGGGTTGCCCCTAGTCCTCCATACACACCGAGATAAGTATTCTGCCGTCCTTCATATTCTGACTTGTCAAGCCAAGTAGCATTCTTAATGAGAGGATCTTCAGTCCATATACTAAGCCAAACACTTGATAGCACGGATGCCACTTGATACAGAAGAAAACAAATGAGAAGTAGCAAAGTCATCCATAAACCCAAGGCCTTGCAGTAGTCTAGGTACACAGAGAATTTGACCTGAAATCGTATTTAAAATACTGTTAAAATCGCGTTAAAACACTGTTACAATTTGTAATTAAATACTATCAATCGCATTAAATATAAATAGTCTTAAAAAATACTGTTATAAATAGTTTTAAAAATCTTACTGTTATAGATTGTATTAAAAATACTTTCTGCAAATCGTGTTATTGTTTATAGCTTTTATATGTTTTATTTTATAAGAAATTTAAACAATTAATTACTTTAACTAAATCCGCAGCTATTTCAACTGTTACTAAAATCATTACTTATTTGAAATACTAACTTAAATAATTAACTAACATTTGTAGAACTACCTTTATAGTAAATACATTGTTAGGCTTAAAATAACAGATTACATATTATTTTAGACGCTATGGAAACATTATCATATAATAAATACACTTTACGTTTTGTTGATATAACTTTTTAAATAACTTATAAGACGAAAAAACATACTTCTCCAGTAGCAGAAGTTTCGTCTTGAATCAGTTTATCTTTATCTTTCGGTAAAGCTTTAGGTAGTACTTCCTTCGGAGGAGATTTTCTCACCGATCCACTTTTCCGCAATGAACTACTTTCGGATTGTCGCGCAGACGAGCGAGATTTTCTACGAGGTGCAGTGCTACTGAAACCGGACGCAAGTAACATTACAATTTGTAACTTTAAATAAACATTACATTCAAATTAATATTTTATTGGAATTTTATTCAATACTGTATGTCTAGTCTCAGAAAACTTCATACAACTTTAAATACAGATTAATATTTAATTGAAATTTTATTCAATATAATATTGTATGTCTAGTTTCGTAAAGGACTTTACATACAAATTAATATTTTATTCAATATAATACTGTACGTATAGACTCATAATCAATACAAAATCAAGTAAAATAATAAGAACTAAAAATAGAGCGCATAATTAAGCTTACGTTGAAAATGATGTCATTTCCTCATCACTTGACTCTTCTCTTGTTTTCACTTCTGTGGTAACAATCGAGGTAAGTTCTTTAATTGCTGTTTTGTTATCATCAGTCAACAAGTCAACTTTCTGCAGAATCTCAGCTTTTAGTCTAGCAACTGGATAATAATTTTAACCAAAATGCAATGATAACTACAATCAATTAGGCTATTCTTCAAATGCAATAACTTTAAGGTTAACGTTATAATATAACGTACTATAACAATGTCTATGACGTAGCTGTCAATTTAAGCACCTTACTAAAGGGTGCAGCAAGTTAAAGAAATAGTGAGTTATCCAGGAATCGAATCTCGACCTGTCGAGTCCGAGTCCAGAGCTCTAACCACTTCTCTAACTAACCTTGATAATGCGCTATAATATAATCAAACAGATTCTAGTTTTACAATTAAATCACTACGATAATAAAGAAACATAAAGTAGCAGTCATATAAGTACTGTAATTTTAATACAAAAAACAATAAATTGAAAAAAGATTTCATAATTTACATCACAAATTATACACGCGAGTATTAAATAATCACGTCCAAATAATAACTTACTCTCGTCATCATCTTCATCATCATCAGACAGATTCTGAATAAGATAGGTCTTGAGAAAGAAGGCAAAATCCCCGTTATGAGACAACAGTTGTTCGTAGGTCCCTGTTTCGGAGACAAGACCATTGACTAACACAACGATATGTTCAACACGAGGCAAGAAATGAAGCCCGTTTGTCACCAAAATTCGAGTCTAAACAAATAAAGAAAAAAACTCAGAGTATATAAATTGCATTATAGAGTTTTTTTTATAATATTACTCAAAAGACTGAGTAATAAAAAGACACTCTGGCGAAAATATAGACAAGAATTAATAAACAATGTGTTTAAATAAACGCTATAAAATACAATAGAGTCTAGTCAAACGTATAAAGAGCAACGCAATAATAATCTGAATAAAAATGTAGTACTCATATAGCACTCACTGAAAGGATCTATTGCAAATAAAAATAAAAATAACAAAAATGTGCACAGCAATGACAATGATATGAAAAATAAACTATCAACCTGAAACTAGAAGCTAAAACTAGGCCATGACTAACAACTTAACACAATAACAAAAAAATTAATATTAATCTTCTTTCAAAATTATCAACAAAGTTATGCAATAATTAGATTATTCTTGCTATTTCAACTTCTGACTTTTGCAGGTAATTCTAAAGAATTTAAGTATAAACCTTATCTTTAAGTAGACCAGAGTTGCTGATAACTTCTTCAAAGATATGTTTTCCTACGTGAGAGTCTACAGCACTGAGTGGATCGTCCAGCAGATAGAGATCACAATCCTGATAGACTGCCCTAGCAATGCTTACTCGCTGCTTTTGACCACCGCTTAAATTGATTCCCTAAAATTAACAAAAACATGTTTATAAGTACTTTATAAAAACATGTTTATAAGTGGTAGATCACTGGACTCAGAAAAGAAGGATCCATGTTTGATTTTCAAAGCAGCTCTCACTGTATCTGCTGCACTCTTCAGTAGGAAGTTTAAATTACAGCAATATTTGAGACATTGTTCATATAATAAGATAATCCAGATGTCAAACTTAAATTATCTTTTATTTTTATAAAGACTGTAAATTTTACTGCATTAAATTGATTAATATTAATATAAAAAATTATCTCCTCTCCAATTTCAGTCAGATCTCTAATCAAATAAAATCAGACATAAAAGACACTACTGCAGCCAAAATCCAAAACTGTAGAAATTATTGACAATCTAAAACCAGCCTCATTCAAGTAATTCAAAATTTCAAATAAGATTAGAATACCTAATGAATAAAACAATAAACTAAATAAGATTTCAATAAAGATGTCATAGAAATTGTAAACATTTAATAAATTAAAATTTGTCATAAAATGTTACTTGAAAACTGAATATGTCGGAATGTACATAAATTTGATAGATGCATTAGTTAAATGAATGATCTATGTTAACTTATCTAGAATTCAACATTCACTAACTAGCATTCATTCATTATTCACGCACTGTCAATGACTACAGAGCATTGATAGCATTTACTAATAAACTAATGTTTAAAAAATTTTCATAGAAAAAGTTACCTTCTCTCCAATTTCAGTCATGTCCCCTCCAGGCAAAATAGCCAGATCAGGGCGAAGCGAACAAGCGTCTAATACAGCCTCATAGCGACCCTCATCATATGGCTTGCCAAACAGGATGTTATCCTTCACTGTGGCATTCTGTATCCAGGCTTGTTGAGCAACGTACGCAATAGTTCCCTGAAAATTAAATAAAAAAATATATAAAGAAATTAGGAGATTTATTAATTTATGATAGAATTGAAAATGTGGTGGAAGTAGCCGAATTTACCAATTTAATTTTAGTGTTATATTTAATAATGTAGGATTAAAATAACATGATTAATTTATAAAAGATCGAAATTAAAATATTGTGCAGTGTAAATAGCTAAATTTTATAAATATAATTATAGTGTTTTATTTTATTATTTAGATTAAAATGACATGATTTGTTTCTTAATCAGAGGAATATCAAGCTATAAAGTGTTACAACTAATATTTTAAGATAGATACAATATAGAGATAAATAAATTTGTTATTAATTGATTAAAAAACAATTGGACGAATATCACAAAAATATACTAAGTAATATTAAGCATTGTATCAATAAACATGACTAGAATTTCTATCAATTTATGGTAGCCACAAAATTTAAGAAAAATCGTGATTGTTATTTACACTGATAGTTAAACACATGTTAACACAAGTCAAAGGAACTGCCAAATTCATAGGTTAGAAAGATGAAGCTCAGAAAGATCTTCATTATATTCAAAGTGAGAGGACAGATTTTTAGCTTATCATCTTACCTTCGATATTGTTGGTCAGAAAATCAGACATGTTTATACCTCTTTATGACTAAAGCATTGTTTTCTATTTGATACATTGAATACCATCTCATGACGTCATGAGAAAAAGATACTAAACTATAACCTTTCTCATAGTTTAGGAGTGATAAAAGAATTAGGTCATTTTGACCTAATAATATCAATTTTCAGGGGTTATAGGTCACCAAGGTTAATGATTTATATCCTATTAGACGACTGCTGATAAAATACATGAGTTGGTCAAATGTGGTCGAAATCGGTTAAGAACTGTGAGAGGAATTTAGGATCACAGACACACATAAACACATACACACAAGCACACACAAACAAACTTACCAATCATGTATAGAGATAATAAATTTAATCACAAAATAATATGACTATGTTACAAAATTAAATTAAAATATTATATTGACAAGTGTTAAAAAATACCCTTGTATTGACCCATCCACTCAGTTTCTCCATTTCTCCTAAAATAGCAGAAAGCAATGAAGACTTGCCGACCCCAACCTGACCCACAATGGCCGTTAGAGATTTGTCAGCTATAGTTAGATTTATACTGAAAACAGAATTAAAAATGCAGCGTTATTTGATAAGGATCTCTGCATAATAATATGGAAATTAGAAACAAGTGTAAATGGTCATTAATTATTGTTTTATAGCCAATTTCATAACAAAATTAGATGTAATGGTAGTAGTAGTATTATCTAAAGTATAATGTACCTAAAATGAATTTGGGAATATATTTTTCTTATTCAAATCTTATATTGTCAATTTAATCATTCTAGAAAAATGTACTGGATTAATACATAGAATAAAATGATTTTTGTTTCACAAATTAAGTCTCCACAAATTAAAATTGTTTTAAATTTATAAAACATGCTAAGTTAACTGCTTACTTTGTTAATACAGGTTTATCATCTTCAGTTGTGCCCCAAGAAAATGTACCATCAGTAACAGTGATGGGATCAACTGATAAATAACGAATACTAAATATTTAAATATCAGTTAAAAATGCAGCAATAAAAATGTAAATTAAGTGAGAGCTTGCAAGAGAAAAGATAAAAAGTTCATCAATGAGAGAGAGAGATAAGTATAATCCCCCCAACCCTTCTGCAAATAAAGTAAATTATTGCCATGTAAATAATTATAACATATCTGTTTTGATGATAATGTATAATCAGAAGAAAAAGTGTTGCATTAACTAAAAAAGACAACATATAATTTTGCAATAAATACATTAAATAATTTCAGAAGTTTATATCTTGGCTACACTACGACAATACAGAGAAAAATTTAAGAGGAAATCAATGAAAATAATAAAGTAATATAGGCTATAATGTCCACAAACAGATTAAAGAAATTTGTATTTTAGTCTAGGCTAGAATACAATCATGTCATTAAATTATTATGAATTTTTACACATTAATAAACTGAAAGATATTCTATGTATGGTATGCGGACGTTTCGTCATAGGACGATTCATCAACAGATTGTTCGTCAAAGACATTTGTTAGGTTTATGGTTAGGGTTAGGTTAGTATAAGGTTTAGGTTTATTGTTAGGGTTAAGGTTAGGGTTAAGATTATGGTTAGGGTTAAGTTATAAGAATCATCCGTTATAAAAATAGTTTTTGACAAACAGTCCAGTGATGAATCGTCCTTTGACGAATCGTCATAGAACCCTATGTACCTGCTGTTTGATCGTGCTGAACATTTTGTTCGTTAATGTCTCGATTCTGTAGAAACTTTCCCACTCGTTTAATAGATACACTAGCCTACGGGATACAACAAACACTAATAGCATAGATTATCAGAAAGAAGAAAAAAATTACTGCAATATAACATCCAGTAAATGTAATATGATACAATATTTTTATAATATATAACTAGTGAATCAACTCGTGCCAAGAACGTGCCAAACAATTACAACATGAGTAAAAGTTACTTAAATGTCTATTGCACTAAATAATGTATTTTTATACTAGTTTTCGTATAAACTAGCAATTTATTTAGCAGCTTATTTGTATCGTAATAATATATTGTCACAAGCATATAACAATCAGCTTTGTCAAAATGAATAGCATTCACAATATATTCGTCTAATCAAGCGTCTATCAGCCAAAGTCGCATACAATTATTTCTGAAGCAAGTTCATAAAAGTTAATAAGAGGCCCATCAAGCTCATTTAAAAATAAGTTTAATTTAAGCGTAATATTGATTTGTCCCAAGAATATAACAACGAGCTTTGTCAAATTAACAGTTTTTACAATTTGCAACAGCTTTGTCAAATAAATACAGATTTCACAATATGCATAATTAAATAAAAGATTTTAAAGGTTGAAGGTTCAATGCGGTTAGTCTATTGTCATGGCTGAGACTGCAGTGAGAAAAGTTAAACTTTGAGCATTACGCACAGACAGACAGACTGACTGACAAGGAAACTATTTATGAGAA
>JAQIXG010006700.1:0-10058 GCA_034700105.1 Oconnorella tubifera
TGGGCTGAAATTTCGCACCGAGGTCGGCATACTGGCTGGGGGTGTAGTAGCGATAGTAAAAATGGACCAACCGCTCCTGTTCGCACAAGAATTTGTTAATTCAAATTCCCATTATTTACACATTTATTTGCTTACTCCCGGCCGGGCAACGCCGGCCAGTGCAGCTAGTATAAAATAAAATTGTACGCATATATAATCAAATAGAATAATCTTATAACAACAGCGACAATAAGTTTTTAACATTTACTTCACATTTTTATATTAAAGTGTGTTCTCAGTAAAAACTACACAATAATAATAATATGTTTCAAAATAAAAACAATTTTGCTTCACAAATGTACTTCTTCCCAGCTTTTCCAAAAGCATCAAAAGACATCATTGAATAGAACGCATTTAATTCAAGACTAACATACCAAATGGGTCACAAGGAGTGCCTTTGAACACAACGCGATATGTAGTAAGAAAGAGAGCACCCTCGGCAGGAAGTAGAATTGGACCACCGAGACTGCCACCCGTTCCCTCCTCCCTACCATCAGGAATTAGGTAAACCCTCAGTCCATCCATTACTAGTTCCTCTCCAGGCAGAAGTGTTGGGGTTAGAATCTTTGGCTGAAATTAGTTATATGTAAATAGTACAGATTAAACTGCTATCAATACTTATTCTTTGTAAGTTTTCAATACGCTTTTAATATTAAATATTATGTAAAATTAACAATTTCTATATCAAAGAAACATCCGGAATATTAGACAAGAATAACATTTGAGTAAATTAAAATAATAAAGTATCCAAACTCGCGGAGTCTAATACGTGGTCAAATTTTCTTATAATTGACAGCTGTTTCAAACAGAAATGCATTCTGATATATACAGTGCAAGATATATAAAAAATAACGAATAAATAATTCATTGATGAAAAACAACTGATTATATATCTTGCGTAATTTAATATCTTCATCTACAATATAGCTTGCATAAAACCAGTAATAAATTTACTCTGGATTACCAACTAATGCTCAATATTCCAAAGAGCAGTCCAAATTCTAATAAACTATTTTATACGCAACATATCAATCATTCACCCGACTTTACATGCAAATTTAATTTCAATGTGATTTTCAATAAAAAACTAAATAAGAGAGTTTTACCTTTTGGATAGGAGGTAGCCGTTTGCTTTCCTGATTAACGGCTTCAAGTGTTTCCAAATGCATAGCAATAACACCTTGAACAGCAGTAAACTTGATTTTCCAGCAATATAATAATGAATGTAGTTGCGATATATAATATGGCAATATTTAGCATTTAATACAATTAATATAATTAGCAAACATTGCTTAAAGACTGTCAGAGAGACCAAAGTCTAGCTGGAAATTGAACTATTTATTTGTTGCCTAACATTATGAAACAAAAGAAAGAATATTAAGAACTAACCAGGAATCATTTGATGCAAAGATTTGATGTGTTCCGCACTGACACCACTCTCAGCGCAAGCCTTGTCAACAAAACGCGTCACAAACTTTGTCACATTTGATCCGACTTCACTGAATTCTTGTTCTTCAAATCCACTCTCCGCATCGTAACTGTCACTCTCTGCCACGCTGTTACATTCGCATAAAGTAATTGACAAAAGTTTTAATATTTATCAACATCAAAACGAAATGTTCCAGTACCCGTGTCAGTGACCCGGGTTCAACTCCGAGTCACTAATAGAGATACTACTCAAACAGGATCAATTAACTTTCTACCAGTTTTGACGGAGAAGAAAAGAAAATATTGCAAAAAAATTAGCTCTGTTTAAGAAATTTATTCTGATCTCTTCAGCAAATGTATTCAGAAACTGTTCAAGATCACTAATAACGAATGCTTATAGCAAGTATAAAATGTAAAAATAAGCCAAGTATAAAATGTAAAATTTATTCCTCAAAAAATAGCAATAAATTCACATTAATCATTTATAACTAAAAAAATTCTACATAAATAAAACAATTCGCTAACGATGCTAACGAGGTAGGCTTGCAAGACCATTAATTCGCTGAAGAAGCTTGTAATAGAAGTTATAAGTAAAAGTTCAATAATGCATTTGAAGCAGTTTTTTATTGTTTTCTAATGCTCTTTTTATATCAATCCGTTCACTTTTGCATCCGAGCGTAAAACTGTTGACAAATGATTACGCGATGTCACCTACGCTAACCTATTAGTGACCATGCTGCTTTGACTCTCTCCCTCTGTACCAGACATTGGTTCGCGTATCCTCTTGCTAGCGTCCAGTGGTATACGCATGTAGACGATCCTGTTTGCGTAGTGAATCGCTTGACTGTAGACTGTCGACTCTTCATTGCTGATCATCTCTGCTCGACTATCAGCGGACTGGTTGGGCCATATCCGTAACTAAATCAATAATGAAATCGCTTCAATGTTCGCACAGATAAGAGAATAAGTGTAGTGCCAAGCACACTGCCACTGATCGCTTAAGTACAATTTTGATGCATAAAGTCTCATCAAAGATACAGTACATTCTTGTGAAAAATTTGTTAAATCAACATTCATGTTGATTAATCACTTTTAGTAAATCATTTGAAATTTAGAAGTCAACATGAAATATAAAGAATGCTATTATTTTATTATGTAAATAATGCTATATAATACTATAGCCAATAATAATAATACATTTTCATTGAGTCATTAAAATTACAATTTGTAGACCAGACCTATTAATTAAATGCTTTATATAATAATATTATATAATAATGCTAATAAATTGATGAATAATGAGTTTAAACAGTCATTTTATCACTAAAGTTAAAGGCAAATTAAGTTTAAAATCTAAATTTTCTTCCAAAAGCTGCAACAATGATAGAGCTAGTATTCAAAGTAAAGATTAAATCATTAATCATTAAATCTGTAGCTGATACTACTTCTAAAACTATTTTTAAACAAAGCACAAATTAATACAATCAATTCGTTGGTCAGACGCACGCTTCATTTCTCAAACGTGACATCAAGTATTGAAACAAACAAACTTTAAACAATTTAATCCACTATCGGGAAATAATTAAATATAGATCAAAGATCCACACAAACATGTATAATGTTTCAATAATAATACACATTGTATACACATTTGCAGAATAATCACTTTTTACTAATAATAAATTTTAACTATTTTGGAGTACTTTGTAATCAGTTATTAGAAATAAAACTGAACCTGTTCCGCTGCTATTTCCAGCGCACTGATGCCTCTACTTCTCATATGAGTGGTGGACCATCTCCTCGGATCAACTGACAAAGTAGAGTTATCTCTCACACAACCATTACCCATCTCCGATCCCTTTATGTAGAAACAACAAATCACATGTCATTGGTATATTCTATAAGCTAGAATAAACTTACAGTAAATTAAAAAAACGCTTGACACATTTAAGATTACTTTTATAATATATTTAATAAACTGACTTTATGAAAAGAAAATGAAACATAAACTGATACAGCAAGAACATATTTTATAATTATTATTTTATAAATATTTGCTTAAAAGTACAAGCAATAATTTGTTCATATCCTGCACGATAAAACCTGCATATATAATATATGTAATGTGCAAAACATGTAATCTGTATGCAATCATAATAGTTATTTTGACTGCTTAAAAGCAATAAGAAACAAACAACAAATATGAATCAGATATATGAAAATATATAAAACAAAATAAAATAGAAAAGTACTGGCTTACATACCTCTTTAGGACTGTTTTGATGAATCGCTGTTTCATACTGCGGCAGATAGAGTTGACGTATCTGTAGTTGTACGTCCTGATAGAAAGCTGTCTCCCAGAACTGTTGACTTGACCATACTGCGTGCTCTTGCACACAAGTATAGGCAAACTGTATCACTCCGGTAAATAGTTTCTGAAAACATATCAGTTTTAACTTTCATCTTACAGCTCAATATCATTGGTGCAAATGGCTAGTCAATAACATATAATGACAACAATCACATTCAGTCGCCAAAGCAAAAAACTAAAGAATGCTATTTATGCTATGGAATTAGAGTGCCGAAGTCTAGCAATGAGTAAACACTTAGCACAGATCATTAAATACTCTTTCCTCCAGGAGGAGCATATACTGTAATTTTGAATCAAAATGTTATTAAAGGAGAAGAAATCCTACAGCAACTGTTCATGAACCTATGTATTTAAAGCGTAGATTTAAATTATCATATTTATTTACACAGGTAGATATGTTAAACAAATCAGCGAAATTGCATCCAAGACTAAATATAATTTATTTAAAAATTAAAAGCAATAAGAAATAAAACACTAACCCTACAAAATGCAGTAGCCAGGGGTAAAATGGCTGCCGCAACTCCATACTCATCCATGCTGGAGTCATTCTAAGTGAAATAAAATAAAACAAACAGATATGAATATTAAAACAACTTTATTTATACCAATTATTTAAAAACTAATGAAAAAATCAATTACATTTAAAGTTAGATTGAAATAATTCATTAAGAATCAATAATAGTTATAAATCTCTGGCATGAGCAACTAACACTGAATATAAGTAGCTAAAAAAGCAAAATAATTTTATATCTAGATTACAAAATTATTCCACTGTAGTTATCAATATTGCATGAACATTATTTCTAACTTTTATAGGTTTCATATAACTTCATTTTCATTTATTTCTATATTGTAATCTTTTTTAAATATATATCTGATATGTATGATTCAAAGTAAATCTAACTTTAGAGCCTAAATATTATAATTTCTGACCTGCAGTGCACAGTTGAGCAACCTCACAATAAGATCAAACTGCTGATGATCCAGCATAGCTCTGTTACTCTTAACATGATCACTTAATTCTTCAACCAAAGCAAGACGAGCAACTTTACTCTTCAACGTGCGTAACACAGCTGGAAATATCTGATTAAACAAAATACATCATATTCTAATAATCTTCATGTACTAGAAATCGCATCAACATTAAGTCAATTTATTGACAGACAATTATGATCATCAATACTCAATCAACTCAAGACAAAGTCAAAGATGATAATAAAGTCATAAACTGATTATGAAGAGCTTGACTGATAAGTGAACGCTTGGCTCCTAAAAAAATTCATTAGATTCTTATCTGCTAAGATTATTGAGGTTAGAGATCCCGGATGAAAGATATACAGACTGCAGTGAGCAAAAGAAACAGTGCAAGTAACATACCTTGCGTGCATCAGAGATTCGAGTATCAAATATGAAGCTGACGCAGTTTCGCAACACTTCAAGTCTCCTAGCGTTAGTTGAGATGAGATGCGTGCGATTTTGTGCGAGAGTAACATGGGCACCAATAGGCACTATACGAGGATAACTTTGCCAAACTGGGGATGGCCTGGAATGAAATGGATATTAGGAAAACAAATTAACAAAAATATATCAAAATATATGTAATTCAAATGTAACTCTGCATATTGAGATAAAGAATACATGAAAAATACAATAAGAAATAGAAGATAAATCAAGAAGTGCAGTAATGAACATAAACATATAAACAATTATATGTTTTTACTTTTATAAAATTATCAGCTTAATACGTTATAAAAAAAAGAGATTAATCGAGATTCAGCAAAAACCAATAACTTTATCTTTTCATTAGCAAAAATATTTCATTAAAAATCAAGAGTTTAACATAGGATTTTATCAGTAGCTAAATTAACAACCTTACTCTAACTAGTATTTAAATTACCATTTGCGACGATGCAATCAAGTATTTCTTTAAGGGTACAAAGAGTCAGAGAAGATTATTGCAAAACACAAAGAAAGGATTGCAAGCCACAGTGGATTTGAACCTTAAACCTTTCTATTCGAAGTCTTGCACTATAACCACTTTATCATAAGCATTAACCAAGGCATAATCCTTTCTTTATTTAACAGCAAACAGTCTCAACTTTAGCCCACCATAAACAAACTAAACAAGCTCAAAGAAGATTTACTTGGTTTTAATATTCATCTTAGCGAGTCCTTCACTGATGATCTCGTTGACTCTACGTTCATCAATGTGAGGAAAGATTGGCTGATGGACTCTCATGTGAGCGCCTTCAGTTGGACGACAGATCTTCTGAACATAAGGCTGAGACGTCGGATTCTCCTAGAAAACAATTTAAAGTATCATCCACAAGTAATCTCTATCAGATAACAGTAATAAACAGTTTTATGCGCTAAATAATGAACTATTAGAGTTTAAAAAAGAGATTGTGCTATCTAATTTCTAATAATCATCATCTATGAATAAAATAAGAAGTTTGTACAATGTTTACATTTTGATAAAGCTGTTGAGCTAAGTCTTTAATGTTTTGTAGAAGTTTCTCCGCGTTATTCTCTTCACATTTAAATGTGTCCTGCATAGTGGCAAATACCTACGCAAAACAAAACTACTGTAAAAATATAAATATGAATAGCAACTACCAAGAATAAAGGCGATATTCAATCAATTTTTAACATTAAGTAAAGTTTTTAATCATAACTGAATACAGTGGAGAAAAAGTTAATTATAGTTATTTACCTAAGTTAATTATTTTCGCAGGTTAGTTGAATATCGCAATAGATTTACAGTGAGTTTAAATATACATACATATTTTCATTAATTGTCGTATTCTAATCAAAACTAAGAGATTTTGTATAAAAAATTCTCAGATACTATTAGTAATTAATAATTATTAGCCATAGTAATTATAGAATTGTAGCAAACTTCAGCTATTTCTCAATAATTCATGAAAAATATGTAGAGTACATTTATATATCAATATATAACTAGCCGTAAGCTACGTCAACTACATCAAGCTAAACTGACTTGAAGCAATTATTTGGCACTATTATCAATTAAATCATTTGATTAAAGATTTAACAGAAAACTCAGATTTAAAGTCAAGTAGCTTACTTGATAAATAAACTTTCACATCTAATTTTATGAGAAAAATTAAATGTTGAATTAAATAAAACTAAAAATAAATAAAACATAACTGTCAAATGATAGTTAAAAGAGAAAAAAATATGATTTGGTAAACTGCATAAAAAGATAATGATGCAAAATAAAAAAGCAATATCGGAATAAATCATATAGTAGTAATATATAGATTAGCCAACATCAGAACTAACCTCATCAAAAAGATCGCAGACACGATACGGAGCTCCCCTCTCAGAGACAAAAGTATTAAAAGACATTGAATCCAACACGCGTGTCACAAAATCATCATCAATCAGACCTCGGTGACCAAGAAAGTTTGCCTACAATAAGAATAACAACATTAACGCAATTCTGAATGATGAAACAATATTTATGACATCATCGTAAGTATTCAAAATCAAATAAAGGCAAACTGTTGACTACTTCAAATAAAGGTGAATCAGCAGAAAAAATTGTTTAGTGCAAGAAGTTTTAATTGAATACTCTTAATTATTTAAAACTATTCAATCAATATAATATGAACTCTAAGAAGATTATTTTTATAAATAAGGTGTGCTGAAATAAAGTGATAAATGACTCTTAATACAGAATTGTTAACTTGACTCTTAACCATGAAAAAAATTTCTACATATGATAATAATGCATAATTATTTAACGCCTGAAACCAATTGATATCTCTATGAAAATAATATCTTTTTTGTTACTTTAAACTATAACTGTCAAATTTATAAAAATTTATTATTTTACATTATTTGTTTCAGAGATTAAATTATAATGTATAATACAATGTAACAAATGCAATTAAACCAAACTGTAAATTCTAACAAAAGATATTCAATGACTTGAATCTACTAACCTTGTGGAATGTAATGACAGGCTCCGGATGTATACGAATGATGGTCAGACAAGATCTGTAACCAAAGAACAACTCTCCAAACATTCGCAGAAAAACTGCACGAATCTCTTTATCCTAACAAACAAATCAAAACAATATAAATTTGTAAAAATTAATGACACAATGAATTGAATAAATAACTGGCAAATGCTGGCAAAAATAGCTGCCCAATTTAAAAATAAATTTATAAATATGCCATACCAGCATTTCTGGGATATATTTCTTGGGAGAAGAGAGAGGAAATGCCAGATCAGACTGAGTCAGTTCAGGTCGTAAAATCTGTGTTCAATCACATTTGAAATAAATAAATAAAAATTTCAATTAATAAAATAATAAATGTTTATTTATATTCACTTCATTTACAATGGCACAATAATGTTGTTTGCTGCCTGTAATAATTTCCTTACATTTTTTACTTGCTATTACTTATCAGCAATCAAAAGCCTGCTTGTCAAATATATTTAATAAATGATATAGAATCAATATTCAATCAGAACAGAGATATTTAGCAATAATATTAAAACTAATATGCTTGTACTGATGTATTTTCATTAGGATTGTCAAAGAAAACACATAACTTAAATAAGAAGTTAATTTTGCATTAATAGAAATATAATCTAATGGATCTACTGCGTCAATAGAAAACAAAAATCATTTTCAGTCTCTTATAATCTAAAACTAAATATTCATAATCAAAGTGAGCCGATGATAACACAGCTAAGAAATCATCAATCAATTGCTCAATAGTAAATCTGTCTTTCTTATATCAAACATAATTCAAACAAATTTTACTTGTCGAAACTAACTAAGCAATAAATCTAGCGCAAGTCATACCAATTGAAGACAGCTAATGGTACGTGATAGTATGGGTTCAGGTATAAGAGAAATATGAACGTTCTCAGGCAACTTGATGCTTCCTCCATCCAAGTCTGCCACCACAACGTCCAACTGTGAAACAAATATATCTTATACAATACTGAAACATCCAACGGTACATCTTTTAGACTCTAACAAACTCTATTTTATGGATTTGTTTGTCATTCGACACATCTGCGATATAAATCCAACATTTTATTTTGTACATTGATTCAAAATCATTTTTAAAAGTCATGCCAAAATTTTGCAATTATTTGCACATCTTCAACAAAAATAATGATAAAAAGTAATATTCCATACTTGATAATTGTTGTTTTCTACTTATAGAAAACGTTATATTATTATTTATAAAATATAGTAATTAAATCCATTTTTATAAGATCACACGGATCACATAACCCTTGACCGGTTCGATCGTGGGGGCATCATTCTGGCCGGAGCTCTCACTATTGCTTTCCACCGCAATAGTGAGAGCTCCACAAAAGTGAGAGCTCTCAAATTAATCGACTGAAAAATTTGCTTATATTCTCTTCAAGCATAATATCACTTATATCTAAATTACGTTATTTAATAACAAAACCAAGAATCAATTATACAATACCAGTGCTTAATTTCTGTACAAAAATCAAAGATACTGTCAATGTTATATAATGAGAGTAGAAACACCGAGTAAAGAGAGAATCTCTGATACAATACATTTAAATTTGAACAAATAATCTTAAATTGGAGAAGAAACCAAGACGGAAATGCATTAAATACCTTTCCCTAAACCTCAGCATAGATAGGAAATGAAATAAAGATAAGAACACTTACAAGATCAGCAAGTTCAGGTTTTAATGTCGTATGAACACCAGCAACAAAAGGTGTGGGAGTATGGAGCACTTCAAGTAAGCCAATGGGTAGAAGTGGAATATATACATAGCTACAACGACATTCAAAAAGGCATACATATAGACAAGACTCATTATACAATTACAACAATTCAATAAAAATGATAAAAATGATGAATCAAATGAACGCTAAATAAAATAAAAAAATTGCTTATTGTATTACAATTTCTTCAGAAGTGATTACACTTAAAACATTTTAAAAATCTATCAATAGAAATTTTCTACAATTAAAATTCATGTTTAACCCCTTTCCTGTGGAATTTTTTTTTGCTTAATGTGCATTTATTTACTGTGCACAAAATAATGTGTGAAAAATAATAAAATACATACATAATTGTATAAATATAGTTATACAATTATATAAATACTAGATATAACCCGTCAAAATGACGGGGGAGGGGGGGGGGGGGCGGAGAGTGCCTGGGGAGAGAAATATTAATTGCA
>JAQIXG010006701.1:0-10056 GCA_034700105.1 Oconnorella tubifera
CCCTCACTTACGAAATTATTTCATTTTTTTATGTCAGAACAAAATTTGAGATAGATTGATGAAAGCTTTGATGAAAGATAGGACAGTGGCAGAGAAATAATACTCCACACATCGATATTTTTATATTTGACAATACAAAAATTGAAAATCTGCTCTTCTCAATAAATTATCAGTTTTAATCAAAAATATTCTTTTTGTTCAGTTCTAAATGCAAAAATACAATTTTTTGGTAAACAGTAAATTGTAAAAATAAACGACTATAAAGATAAGATTTGTGTGATTTTTTTATTCAATCACATGTTAACTGAATGCGCAGCGACTCGACGTTTATTCTCTGTTCAATATCACAGAGTCCAAGGGTCGCACGCATCAAGGCGACATCTGTCTCACTACCTCTCAGCTAGTGGCGCCATCTGGATAAGAAGAAAGTTTACGAGACTAAAGTTTAGCTAATTTGACGACAGCGGACTTGAAACTGACGTTAAATAAATGCATTGTTGTCTGCGCTGTAAAAAATAGATTTTAAAATTGCGATTAAATTTAAGTTGATGAATCTACTGAGAAATTATAGTTAAGATTTTTTTATTGCTTAATTTATTACAAGTTTTAAACTTGATCTATTGGCCTTGGAGGCCAATAGATCAAGTCTCCGCCTCACACAAGCCTCCGGGAATCGACTGGTCATTAAAGCCTACAGGCTCTAAGGGGCCCACTGGCCTTGGAGGACTATTGTATTGGGAAGATGGCAGGAGGAAATGGGATGTGTACATTGTATTGTGCTCACCTCTAAGTATGTTGCATGCAATTAACCTTCAAATAGTTTTTGATCTTCAAATAGTTCTGACAGGACACCTTATAGACACACACATTTTTCATAATCATAAATCTTATTATAAATCTTAAATTCTTCTTGTCATATCATTCGCACTAATCTCTTTCTCATTTTTCTTCTTCACAGTGGCACATTTTTGAGGGAAATTTTTTTAATGAAATGTTGATCAGAAAATGAGTCTAGTAATAGAAATCAAACAGTTCAGTTATGAAAACGTTAATGTTGAGTTTTATGTATCCTTATGACAAATTTAAGGGAACGTGTTTAACTGAAAAATAATAATCTAGCTATACTGTATACTGGTTAAAATGTGCAAGTGAGAAGCTGAGCACTACAACATAAAAACATCATATCATCACAATTTTATTTTAATATATTATCACAATTTTAAGAAATCTGTATACACAAGTAATCTATACATTTGTAGGCTCAATGAAATCGATCATGGCTCGTCTGCAAATGTCTATACTTCCTGATAGTCTGCAAAACATCTTAGTACTTAGATGCTGTCAGCAATGCTTGGAATCATACAATTATATAAATTAATTTTCTTTGCACTGAAAACAGCATTTGCAGATAATTGTAACAGTTAGTTGATAATGTAGGCCTACAGTAAATACTTGCAACTGAAACTTGAAACTGTTTCCTATTAAAGTTATTATTCAGTGTGATAATAGTTCTTTGAAAAATGTTTACTCTCAGTAACAAATATTAAAGAGGATAAATATCAAGAACAGAATAACGCTTAAAAGTTATTTTAACTTTAAACAAACTTTTACATCAATTAGAGCAGAAGAGCGTTTGGTCTAGTGGTTAACACTCTGGGCAGTGCAACTAAAGTTTGGATTTTTTGCAAGATTAATAGGGTTAGGATAATAGTTTAAAATTACGGTTAGAATCAAGGCTAGGTTTAGGTTAGTGATTTTAGAATTAGGATTAGGTAATCAATTCCAGTATTTTTTCAGAGATGTAAGCAAGTTCACTAATAGCTGAACACTTGAAGGACCCTGACTCAGCTTTGATCACTTGTATTTAGTTCTATTACATTATAACAAGTAATACTAATTATACTGTTTATACTGAAACTATTAGAAAATATTCTAGTTAGACGTTCAGCTTACACTTTCACACTGATTTATAAACATCATTTCAATCATGTACTCGGTAATCAGATATATTGAGTTGAGATAAAATTTTCAAATGTTTCAATCCTGTTCAGCGTCATGAAGTAAATTCATAAAACTTCTTTAGCCTGTGAATGGCTTTAACCAACAAAATTGTTATCAAAATGAAATGCAAAATATATTCTAAAATGTTCATTTAAACAAGGAAAGCCGATACGTCACAAAGCCTACAGAATATATTAGAAGCGTAATGCTAATAAAGTCCAATGGACTCATTTTGTGTACTTACACAGGCTCCCTAACATCGATAAAAATAAAATAAAATGCAAATAAACGATGTTTCAAGTTTTAACACATTTATAGGGTCAACACACCCCCTCTAACCCCCCTATTAACTGTATATATGACAATTTATACTGTGAGATGACAATTTAAAACAACTGCAGGCCTAAATTATTATTCTTCAACACGTCATTAAAGTATACTAATATAACACAATATTTCGGCTGAGTCAAACGCAAGATTTGATACTTCATAAGCGTCTGCAGAATATTGTGGACGTTTTAAGCATTGAATATATCTTGATAAAAAATAGATCAGAATGCTAAATAAGATTGTTTATGAAATAATTTAAATGTTTACGATTCTAATCGCAGCTCGTCTCCTCAAATAAGTTGCAAGTCGATATTAGTTTATATAAGTATAGCAGCAGTAGCTGAATAAATTAAGCAAAACACTCAAACGATTCTGTATTAAAGTTGAAGGCAAGTGCGAAATAATGAAAGAAAAATAGTAGTACTACAGTATAGGAAAATTATCAGCAACTGCTCTAAAAGTCATACAATAATGTGTCTACATGTACATATTATACAGTATATGTCAGTATATGTTCGTGAAGTTTAAAACCAATAGAGATAAATGGCGAGATAACAAAAAGTAGTATTCGTTTCCATCAACAAACGCATCTTTCTACATTTTAGCAAAGATGCAGTTCTAAATTACTTAAAGCTGCATCTTTTCTACATTTTAGAGCAATGTTATATACATTTCAATTTTGCTTATTCAGTTCAATAATATCAACTAAATTAATATCATAAATCTTCAGTTTAAATCTCTATTTAAGATAAATTCAATTATAAACATCTATACGTTTACTCTACTTTCTACAATAAGATGCAAGGGTTCTCAACCAGTGTGTGGCGACGTCTATAAAGGGGTCGATTGGAAATTTGAAGGGTGTCACGAGAAAGCAATAGCAATTTATTTATTTCATCAGAATATGACTGTTCATTTAATGCTACTTTCTGCCATTAGGCAATTACTACGATTGCTTCTAGCCTTATAAGAACAAATTTGACAATTTATTATAGGTATTTCAATTTATTATTTACAAGTTAAAGAAATCACTATAGCTGCGTAAGCCAGTGTTTCGACGCTGATCATTGTTCGTTGTATGATAAAAATTAATTCCCTGGGCCACCACTTTTGTGTTGTGTGTTACCTGTGAGCCACTAGTGGTTGAGAACCGCTGATAAAGTAACATTGATTTTTAATAAAGTTAAAACTTTAAACAGTTAAAGTTAAAAGTTAGTTTATCTTCAAAGCTTTTCAAATTTTGCGTAAGTATCGTCGATCTAAACGTCAAAGATGTTAGATCAAAACACATCTATAGATAGTATACTTTAAATAAATAATAAACAACTATATTAAATAATAATGAATAGGCTTAAAGGAATTCGTTACATTGACTTTTTCAATTTTTGAAATTTAATTATTTTATTACAATCATTTTATTTTAAATTACTTCTGCTATAAGTCATTTATGTTTTCCAGTCAAATAAAATAAATTTACGCAATTTTAAAAGTTTATAAGCAAAGTTATATTTTCCCTATTGTTCTTTAAAATTCTATCATTGAAAGGCGTCGCATAAAAGGTCCACACGAAAAAAGTCCACACTCTAACCCTATAACCCTAATGGGATTTATTCTGTGCGAATTTGTCTTTTTCGTGTCGACCTGTTTTCCCGTCATAAGTTACAAGAAAGAGATTGAAGGACTCACCGGCTGATATAGATCCGACGTAAAGTGTCGTCGCTAAAATCAAAACACGCAAAGCAGCCATTGTAGACTGATGTGTGTTGAATATTAGCTCTCTCTCTATCTCCCTCTATCTCTCTCTCTATCACTATTTCGCTATTTCACTAATCAGCATCTAAAGTTGCAGCCTCTTTTATAGTAGACAGAGTTCAGGTACAAAGGTTCTAAAACTGCTCTATGGTAAAAGGCTTTATTTAAAGAGTTTTTAGGCAACTACTGCGCAGTATTCAAAGTTAATTAGGGGGGGGGGGATGGAGATTGCGGGGAGGCTTAGATATCTGGTTTTAAACATTTACCAGGGGTTGATTGTTTAAAGAGATACGCACTAGCTCAGTCATAGAAAGACTTGTGGGGGTTATCTTCTCCCTCACATAAGAACATCTTATTCTATATTCGGCAATATTACAATTTTTCTAAACACTGTGACGTTTATTTAGTCAAATTACTTATTCTCAAAACAATTAAATTAGGCTTGCACAATAAATGAAGTTTATAATTAATATAACGCGGTTCTTTTTATTAGAGATGCTGTCTCACATACAAGTTGTTCAAACAATATATGAGAATCAGTTGTTATAAAAATCGTATTTTGATGCATTAAACAAATGTATTTGTTCAGTCAAAATTCTGCAACTGTTTGGCAAATAAAGAAATAAATTTATCTGGAAATCAGTCACCGTTCTCGAATCAATAATTTGTCAATTATAAATTAATTGATCAATTAACCGATCATGTATCATATCTTTCTTTTAATTAATCAAGACATCAATTTATCGACTACATAGAAATTATGAAAAATATTTGTGACAAAAAATATCAACGAGCGGCTTGTTGCTATTGCTTGTCACAAAGATTTTTACTTGGTTTCAAAACTAATAGAAAGTTTATTGATAGATGCTTACAAAAAATTGACAAAATAATTTTTAAAACTTTAATCAACAGTTTTTATCTCCCTCATATATTAAAAAACAGCATTGCAGCTTATTAGCGACTATTAGAATCAATCATATCACGAGCGTTACAGTAATTACATCGTTTATCTGCTTAGTAATAATCTACGCACACAGACATACACGCAAACAGACACAGACATACACTACCACAAACAGACACATACACACACAAACATATATAGTACACAGTTATCATTTAACTTTTGTCTGTATATCTTGCATTTATCATAATCAGTCATATCAGCCGTGATCGCATGAAACAATATCTGGGACGATGATCGTATTTATAGACGATCAATAGACAATTAGAATTATGCATATATAGTATATACATATTGAAATATTATATATTAACTGTAGTAAAGATTGATAGATAATGTATACTATTCATTAAAAGATTTAATTTTAAGCATGATAACAGCGTTTAGCTATGTTCTAACATTTACTCTCTGAGAAATATTATGAGGCTGACGTAAAGAGATGAGAAGTAAAAGAACATTTGATAATAATTATTTGTTCTTCTCTATTTGCATCCAAAGGGTTATAAACTTGTATCACTGCTTCATTATAAATTGATTTTATATTTATTGACTACTTTTTCATTAAGATTGACAATTATTTTTCATGTATTTAAATTTACGTTTTACATAGTGACAGAAGTAGATGACTCCTTAATCCTTATGTAAAGTTATGTTAGATTCTGGTATGAGCTAATTTGAGCTCAGCGTGGCAAAACGAGCGAGATTTTAATACTTGTGTCATTCACGATATTTACAATGATCAATCGCAGTTATATTGTATTTATTTGGATTCACGAATATTTTTTTAAATTTTATATTATAATACATATGAAAATGAAAATTGTAATAAAATCAAGAATATTTGAACTCATAAAACATACAAACAATTACACAATATTACGACAAATAATAAAGAAAATAATAAAAGAGTTGTCTATTTATTTGAAAGCATATGTAGATCGACTTAGTATTAGTGAAAGAATCTAGTAAGCTACTAGACTAAGTATGATAGCACAATTTAACATATATCTAAAGTGTTTTTTCTACAACTGACTGTAATTTAGAATTTCAGCAGGCCTTCATCCTACGATAATGCTACTGCAAATGCAATCAGAATTTAAAGAAGATATGACACAGTTGTTGTTTTAGACATGATTTGTATACAGAACATCAACCGATCTACAGTAGCTTCAAGCCGCTTATAAGTATCAAGTCTTTACTAATCTGTCAAAGACTCGATTACAACTGTGCATATGTTAATTTGTATTAACTTCTTAATCAAGAAGCAGTAAATATTGCTATTTGCAAGACTTGAGACCTTGACATGAGATTATGATATAATTAGATGACTCGAGTGTCTTGTTCAAAAAAGTATAGTTAAACTTAGACTAGAAGATTGTAGAAAAAGTTACCGTAACGTAAAATAGAATTTAAGGTATTTAACAAAATACAAATTCTAGACAAAGACTGCATATAGTATTGAATACTATAGGCGAAGAAAGTATTATAAGCAGAAAGTATAAGCAATAAAGTAAGTTAAAAGAATCAGTTGTAGGCCTATTAGCAATGAACGATAAGATGCGATAAGATATAGTCAGACAAAGCAAGATACAGAGATAACAAAACATACGATTACAGATACTAAAAAATGTAAACTTAGGCTACTAACTAATGCATTGAAATGGAATAAAATCGTACATTAAATTTGTATAAAATTTCATTTTCCCCTTATAAATGCGCTATACTGTTGATTATAAATATGCTTTCAATAACAAATATTTTCGGTTGCTGCTCGTGTTACTTCATCACTAAACTCATTCATTGAAAGATGCCAGCTGGAAGAAATATATGATTATACCGAGTTATATTATAAACCCAAATGGGAGAGGACAGGGGAAAACAGCCAGAGTTGAGAGTTCGCTGAGAGTTGCAGTGGGCCTTTGACAGATGGTTTCTTTGGAATGCTACTTGCCCGGACACGTTAGCGCCTGACGTCTTCTTACCTCTTATACGTTAGCGCCTGACGTCTGCCGACCTCTTCATACGTGAAGAGGTCGGCCCAAGAGTCGGGTGCTGCGGCAGCTTTAGCGGAATCGTAAAAGCTGTCCAAGTATGCCACTTTTGCTACCTCTCATGAGTTCATCCCCATAGCGATTGAGACACTGGGTTCTTGGGCACATTGGGTCTTGCTTTGTTCGGAAATAAAAGGTCCACCTCTTTCCTGAAGCAACGAGTTGGTTTGGCGGTGCAGCGGGGAAATGCGGCGACAGTGCTGGGAACTTTTTGGACAGTTTCCCAAGACACTTAGTAAAACACTTTAATTTTTAAATTTTTAATTTTTTAAGTTCTGTCAACAAAATTTTTGTTTGAAATACTTTAATCAACAAACTTTAATCAAACTTATAGTGAAATATAAATTTTATGTTGAAAATTATGTTCAAACTAATTTGCTTCACTAATTATGAAGTGCTTAGTACAAATATTATTAAATGATTATAAATAGCAACCAATGAACTAAAGCGTATTGAAATACTCTTTGTGGTTTTAGGTTACCAATTATAGCGAATTTAAGATTGCAAAGTAGGTCTATGGTATATTGCGTTATCTAAAGTTCTAAACACTTTGATGCCATGGTACAGCGCACAAGGCTCTTTATCAATAGCCAATAGATATCTGCTCTGATAGTCAATAGCCAATTGAAAAGCGTTGCAACTAAGTTATCTATGTTTAGAAGATTTTCAACAAACTTCGGTAATACTCAAAGTCTATTTAAATTTCTTCCACATTGTTAGTTAATACAGTCAATCCACTAGAGACAGTCTATACGCGAGTCAATCCACAAGAAACAGTCTATACGGGAGTAAATGCGACATATTTAGTTATAAACTAGTAAGAACCATAATTATTAACTAAAATGTTCAATTTGTATCAAGTTATTCTATAATCAAACCAAAATAAGAGCATGATTCAGATATCTACTTTATATGTTTTTAATCAATTTAATTTTAAAAGACATTTGTCTGTGTCCGCTCATTCTTTTACTTTGCTCAACTGTTATTGTTATTATCTAATTGTTATACTAACTTTGATATTTTGAAATAAAGATGTCAACCTGTTAAAAAAAATTCTTTACATAAATATTTCAGCAAAATATAAAAATCTCCTTGCTATCTATATTTGCAATTTGTAAGTAAAAGTTTTTAAGTAGAAGAGTTCTGTCCTCCTTGTACTAACTAATCTTACTCATTTTAACTCGTGAAACCGTTGAAATTATTGTCTTTTTCATAAAAAATATTGAATTAATATTATAATTAACTGCTAATACCTAGTAGTTAATTAATACTAAACTAGTTATTATTAATGTTTAATAATAACTAGTAACTAATTTATTAAAAAATAAACTAGCGTATACAATACAGCTAATTTTCCCATAATAATACCATACCATGGGAATGGTTCCTTAAAAGCGGGGATTCTCCGCTTGGAGGGAACGAAATGAAGGGAAGCGACGATGACTGGTTTTTCATGAAATGGTATATAGCAAACCTAATTAGACTACTGTATATAGTTTATTGATTAAGAATCTCAAGTAATAAGTTTTAGGATTCATACACTGTTATGTCACGGGTGCTTGTTCACAACATGAAAGAGATTTGTTTAATTTGGTTCTTCTACCAAATAAATAAAAACACAATTTCTTTTCTCCTTTCTTCCGTCATTCACTGGCTGTAACTTAATCACTTCTAACTCAAATTAATTTTAAATGAACTGTCACTGACATCTGGCATCACTGTTCAATGGTCCACATGCCAGCATAACATCAATCCTGCAGGAACAGGATCCTATTTCATTTACCAGGTCTGTAGCACTTGTCGCAGAAGCCAAGGTACTTGTTTAGAACTGCAGCACTGGTTCACTTATCAGTGTGAACAGTACAAGGCCTCTATAAGCTCGCAAACCTCGATCATCTACCAGCATCCTGTGTGTACAAAGTGATGAACTAGATAATTAGAGGAAAGTGAGAAACTGTGGTGGTCTCACTCTCCCGATATGGACTACAGTAAAAAAAAATTCAAAAGGGAGTTAGGATCCGAACATTTAAATCCACTGAAACTCGATGACTTATATTGCTTTAATAAAATGTGATAAAAGTGATATTCTGCATTTCTTTACTTCTACTGGAAACTCGAACCGTCACTGCGAATGAAATAGTTTTTGTAAATAGGCTTATATACTCTGATAATTCTATAAAAATGAAGACAATAATATTTAGTAAATAGGCTATATAAAAAATTATCTTCATGTATTGTATACCTTTAACATTTCAGGCTAAAACATTTTGAATTTAATATATTGAAAACTAATCTTTCTTTTGTTATTTGTAGTATGCTCACAATGTGTTTAATTTTTGTTAGAAAAAATGCACAATTCTTCGTGGAAGAATTGGTTGGAGGGGGGGGGGGGTGGACCAATAAAATCATTGATATCCATTTGCCAGCTTATAAATTTCACATTTATGTGTGGTAGACTTCCGTTAAACAATAGAACATTGTTGAAGCACTCCTCCCCCACCACCCCACCAAATCCCAAAGAACTGATCATGACTCTGCCGTAGTGCCGTGTACTAAATCGGATGTTAGTAAGTAAATTGACAGATATTTAATAATTTCATCTGAGAATAATAACGATGACTAATGATTCTGTGTAGTTGTACTGATTAAAAACAAATCGTAGAATTGATATGTTTTGAGGTTAATAGAATATCAGCTGTAATAACAATTGAAGTTATTGTAAACCAAATAAGGCGAACGGGCCAAAATGTTATAATTGACATATAGATAATCATAATATTACAATGTAGACTAAATAGTCAAAGGAAAATACATTTCATCTTTGGGGTTATAACGATAACAATGAGTAGGCCTATAGATCAGGCATAGGCAACTTCTTTTAACAGAGGGCCACTCTGACATTTTATGAGCAGCTCAGGGGCCGTATACCAAAATCGCGGGCAAATTTTTGTAGATTCA
>JAQIXG010006702.1:0-10056 GCA_034700105.1 Oconnorella tubifera
TATTAAGTAAAGATTTTAGTTAAATATTTATTTGAACTTAGCAGCATTTAAAAAATAGACATGGGGCAAAATGTTCAACAACAATAAACCTAACCCCGTCTTACCTCTAAGGTAGTGTAAATGTTGTGGGGGCATTTGTTGCATCATAGGATGGGGAGGGGCGTGTAAATGTAAGGGAGGGGGCCCCATGTCTGGGGGTCTCATTAGAATATGTTGAGGGGGCGGGGGGAGAATATTGGCCCCCGCTAATTCAGCAAATCGATGGGCTGATATAAGAGAGAACCCCATGTCCAGGGGGCGTGTGTGGTGAGGTGAGGGGGGGCCACGAGGGTGCATGGGGGGCGGCTGACTCGCTGGAAATATTTATAAATATTATTAAAAATAAAATAAATCTATTTTCTTATATATAGAATAAGAAAAAAAGTCCCAAGAGGTTTTAATGCTTGGGCCTCCTTTCAATTCTAAATAAATTGATTACAATGACAGGCAAATGCTTGGAAGAAGCTTTAATCAATTTATATTTCCAAAATACTGAAAGTTGACTGAGGTTTATCAACAATTAATACACCTACAATTACACATACAATTATACCTACAGCTACAATTACACCTACAACTACACCTACAATTATACGTACAACTACACCTACAGCTACACCTACAATTATACGTACAACTACACCTACAAGTACAATTACACCTAGAATTACACCTACAACCGCATGTACAATTAATACGTGTAGCTATAGGTGTACTTTTTTTTGTTATTCTATCGTACTACATATCACTATTGAAGAAATGTTACAACTTTCAGAAATGTAATGTATACAGTTAGCGGCTAACCAGAGAATGGAATGTCATCTACAACCAATGGATCAGCACCGTGATCAAAGGAACAAAGATCTCCACGTAGACAGAAACCTTTTTCTGTAATGTCATTACATTGTATATATATATATATATATATATATGAATTTTATTCGTAGAAAGCAGAAAATATAAAGCAAAATAAATATAAAATCAAACAATTATACAGTCAAATGTAAACAATAGTTAAGTTCATTGCGGTATGCTCTAACAAACAACGGTATAGATGAGATATAGATGTAAATATAGATCTATATAATAGATATACATGAGAGCGTGAGATACATTTAATAAATATCAAATTTTCATCACATCATTTAATATGATTCAGAATCTTTAAACCGTTTACAAGCAAATGTTGAACTTTATATAGAGTTCAAGTCAAAAGATCCATCATTCAACCTCTGATCTTTGTTACAAAACTCAAAAATATTAAAATCAGCTCAAAAATATCTTCTAGTAACATAAAGTAAACGTGCAGAAACTAAGTGATGAGTGAAAGCTAACTTGAAGTGCCGTTCAGTAAATAATTTTCCTTTGGGAATGACATCGCAAAAGCGCATTAAGTTGATTTTTATTTCCAAATAAAAGCTAAATCAACTAAGCGCTGCCCCTCTACCTACCATCATAGTCCCTACAACGCGGCCTGGCTACGTGTGGCACTGACTGAGGGACGTATCTATGCACTGCAAGGGGTGAGGCAGGCCTACCCCGTCCCACCGGTGGAGCCTGGTAGGGGGCGGGAGAGGCATCACGCATGAGATCTAGTGGGACAGTTATACGACAAGATATCTCATCCATCATATCATCTGAACTCGGACTTCTGCTAGCCGCTGCTGCTGGGGCTGCTTTCACTACGTCTGAAGGTAAATTAATATTAGAAGACATTGCTGAGCATCATATTTTACTCATTAATTGGCTATTTCAGATTACATACATACATACAAACATACGCATACAAAAACCTAGCAGCGCAAAAGTTGCCTAGTTCAAGAATGCAATCACGACAAAGCGGAGGAAATGTTATATCGCTACATTATTTTTATGGGCATTGGTTATTTTACAACAATATAAAGAAAGGGAAGGGAATGTAAAATTATTTTCTTCCATTTGATAGATTAATAACTAATATAGATTTACAAGAAGGTGAGAGGGGTAATTTTTTTCTCATTCTTTGTGATGGGAGACATTTATGACAGTGGTGTTAATGCAACATTTCTTTAGGGGGTGAAACTAGTAAATATAATGAAATGCAAAATAAACGAATGCGTAAATATACAACTTGCGCGTGATAGGAAAAGAATAGGGGCAAAAGTCTCGGATCATTTTTATCTAATGTCTTACCGCAGTACTGTAAATATTTCAAAGGATTTATTACATCTCTTACATCTCAAACTTTCTTTCTAAAATGATAAAACTTCTCATACATAGCATTTGTTTAGGGCCACATTACCAAAGTTGGAGGCTAGCTACCTACTAGTCTAATTGTTTTCAGGATGTCATGGGTCGCCCCTCAACGTCTTAAAAACAAAAAACAACATCTGGGGTAGCCCACAAGGCTGCATGTGGCCCCCATGTGGCCCCATATGTATCATTTAATTAATCCAAACAAGGGTAGAGCCTAAACACAACATTGCTTTGGGAGCAATGTTGTGTTTAGGCTCTACCCTTGTTTGGATTAATTGTTTGGATTAATAAAAGTATATTTAATCTTAGAATTAAGATTGAACACACTTCTCATGAGACAAGATGAATATATCCTCCGATACAAAATCATCCATCATACATCATACTTAATCCATCATCAGCTACACTCGTTGGCCTACCGCAATATTAAAGTAGAAAGTTAAATAACGATGTCACTCAATAAATTAATTTTATATAACGCATTGCATAATAACAAATTATAACAATTTAATATATACATACATGCATATGTATATATAACCGAACATATAGACATACCTACAAACATACACACATACATATAAATATATATATACAAAAATATAAAAATATATTCAAACATACGATACACACATTGATATATACATACATCCGTACTTACATACGTATAATACCCATATAGACATACATTCATATATAGATACAAATATACAAGTAGACAACGTATATAGACATACAAACACTACATAACTATAACGTACCTCTCTCCCCAGTCCCCCGTATCACTCCCTGTGTACGTCCACTCACTGCTCTTTCTGGTGACACTGACCTCACCACTAGTGTACGCGACGCTGACTTTGACCTAGAACGAGACTTCAGTCTGATCTCGCGACCTTCACTAGACCGCGACCTTGACCTACGCGGCTTAGCTGACCCTGATCTCCTAGGAGAAGGGGTTGGTCTCAACTTTGGTCTTTCTCTAGATATTGATCTGTATGCAATAAATATTTTGATTGATATTACAAATATCATAATATTATAGTTAGTTAGTTAGTCTAATTGATGCGGGAGGGGGGGAATGAATGCAGACAAAAGTCCATCTTATTTAATACACTAGTATATTTAGTCAACACTTGGCAAGTTATAGTGACTGAGTTATAGTGACTGAGTTATAGTGACTGAGTGATAGTGACTGAGTTATAGTAACTGAGTTACAGTAACTGAGATCAAAAAAGTTAATAACTATCATACAATACACATATTGTAAATACAATCCCAGTAATAAATGAAGTGTACCTAGACTTGCGTCGTCTCTGTTGAGACGCAGACCTGGACTTTTGTCTCAGTCTACTGACGGGAGACTTAGACGTCATATGCCGCTCTCTAGATGACATTTTACGTGTCGTCTGATGACTTCTTGTCATAGAGTCGTCTCTTAAAGCGGCGTGACGTCTAAACTCTGGACTGGATCTCATTCCCAATCTGATTACGCAAGTTATATTCGATATAAAAAATAAGCTTACTACCATTAATTTTAAATAAGTTTAATGAAAGTTAGAAAAATAAGTTTCAGCCAATAGTTTTCTCAATAAACTACTCATTACTATAAACAACTAAGTACTTCTTTATTATTACCCTCTCAAGGCATTTCTTTTTTTGTTACTTAATATTATATCACAGCAAACTTATTGAACTAGGCAAGTACTTATTGAACTAGGCAAGTACTTATTGAACTAGGCAAGTACTTATTGAACTAGGCAAGTACTTATTGAACTAGGCAAGTACGTAGTGAGCAAATAATGAGAAACTCTTCAACTCTTGCAACACTGTTCATTGAATCGTTTTTGTTTTACGATTACTTTCTTCAATCTGGTTTTAATTTTCTCTCAGTTGATGGTTTGACCTCACCGCTTGGGTGGAGCGTGTGCGGTCTTTCCCGTTACCGAGGGGCGTCTGTGACATCGTCCCACGACGGTTAAACATAATCTAACTTATCATTTGATTTCAATTAATTTGACTATAAAAGAACGTTTTCAGAATAATTCATCTACAGACTATTAATCTACGACACTCGCGTCAACAAAGAATTTGATCTATTACGATGTTAGGGTTAGAGTTTGAGTTAGTGTTAGAGTAAGTGTAGACGATATGTCTGTTGACAGAGTGTCCTAGACAAAATATCTGTGACCAATTGTCACGGAACCTTGAAGCACATATAATTAAAGTCAACCGCTTAAATTGTTGTGAATAAATCAGACCAAGACCTGTTATGTACTGGTGTCCTTCTATCGTCTCTAGCAAATCTCTTTCTACTTCTACTTCTAGACGATGATCTCAACTTGCTGCGTAAATCCTAATAAGTCAAATGATTGAGTAATTTGTCATTAGGATTGACTGGACAAGAGAGTATACAGTTTAGATCATTTTCGATTTAAAAAGACATATTATAATGTCACAGCATTATTTACTAAATATATTATATACTACAATACATCATGATTTACTATTAAATATTAATATTATTAATACTACTATTACATCAATTTTGAGTAATTTAATACTTCAGTATTTTGAAGCTATATCATGTACTGCATTATAATGATAAAACTCTTAATAGTGATGCTGTTTTTGAAAATAAAAAAACTTAAAATATTTATAAACAATATAGACCCACCTCTACAGACCCCCTCCCCTTAGCACCCACCCCCACCTCCCTACTTCTCCCTCCCTCCTCAATCCTTCTCTCCCCACTCCTAGACTTCCCCCTCCGCTCCTCACTTCCTCTCTGTCTCTCCCTCCTGTCTGAACGTCTTACCTCTCGTCTCTCTCTACTGTCAGACCTCTGTCTCCCTCCCTCATGCCTTCTCTCTCCCCTACCCTCTCCCCCTCTCTCTCCCCTACCCTCTCCCCCTCTGTCTCTCTCTCCCCTACCCACTCTCCTACTCTGCTGCGCTCTCTCTCTACTACCAGATCTCACTCTCTCTCCATTGCCTGCCACGTCTCTCCTAATCTCCCTATCACTACCTCTCCTAATTTCTCTATCACTCTCTCGCCTATAATCTCTATCACTCTCTCTCCTAACTTCTCTATCACTCTCTCTCCTACCACTTATATCTCTATTACTCTCTCTCCTACCCCCTCCCTCTCTTTCTCTGTCTCTCTCTCCCTCCCTCCCTTCCTCTCTCTTAATAGTCCTAGCCAGCCTCTGGTCTGACTCAGTGGTCGAGGGTTCAACCCCTGGCTCAGGTTTAACGACACTCCTGGTGGCTGGTATCTTTGCCACTGGTTTGGTGTCACCTGTAGTGAGCACCTTAAGGTTACCTGCACCCACGGGCAAGTAAGACTTGCTCTGTAGCACCAAAAATAGGGTGTCAACAAAGGCAGCAGTCTCTGCACAGAACACCAACATAAAAACACCATGTTACAAAACATTAATGTAAAACATCATATTAGAAAGTGCAGCAAAACACTCATGTTAATAATAGACATGTTACATATAGAAATAAAAGTTTAATAAATTAAAGCTTAATGTCAGAATTACTGTCCATTAATGATGTATTCTATAAAACAGCCGAATTAAGAATTTGCTAAGGATACAATAAGTTAGCTATATATTACCTTTTAAATAGTAAAAGGTTTAATCACTTGCCAATTAACTTCGACATTAAAAACAATAGTGATTCAAAATTACATTTTATTAATCACAATGCGATATATTATAAAAAGATTAGATAGATTAGTAAAAGAATTTCAAATCATATTTAACTGATGAAAGATAAGGTTTATTTAATAAAAAAAAACATCACAGATATCAATATAAAAATAATTTGAAAAAACTTGCATCAAACAGCACAACACAGTATTGTAAATTTATACTATATTTAAACATAAATATAGTTCATAATAAATGATTACATAAAAAACATTATTATAAAGTAATACTGACTTTGCATAAGAAAGACTTCGAGTTCCTTGAGACATATTTCCTTCAGTTCACTCGTTGACTTGTCTTTCTTGATGAGAGCCACGACGTACTTGGATAGCGTCTGTGGGTCAGCGTCGCATCTACACAACAGCAGCAGCGCGTGACCAGTAAATAAGGGTAAGCTTAGCGACATGGATTACTGTTTTATAACGATGTCACAAGTAGCCGTTAATTTAAGCGGGTTACTAAAGGGTGCAGCAAGTTAAAGAATAGTGAGCTTTCCGGGATTCAAACCTGGACCTGTAGCGTCTGAGTACAGTGCTTTAACCACTTCACTAACTTGACTAAATACCAGTAATGCACTCAAGACTAAGAAACAAAGAACCCATCAAATTTTTTATCCAAAAATTTACTCTTGTGTGAATGAATAATTAGTATTACGATATAAATAACTTTAAATAAAGCATTCAAATATAGCATTCAATGTAAATAAACAAGACAGTGAATGAGCAGAATGATCATTAGGAAAACTGATAACAAAAAAATCATATCACACTTATTCATTCACTATAGCATTTAGTCTTGTTAAGCCGTTTCTATATTTATATCGGATTATGCATAAGCTAGAGCCTAGCACTACTCGAGTCAATTCGCCTACTGGGGAAACTAGCCAACTACTACTATATAACGCTTCATTTTTTAAATAGTTATTGAAATTGTTCAGTTTCTCACGGAATAATTACAATATTTCGATAATAATACCTACTAGAAATTTCATTTATGAAATATTTAAGGAGTGTAAATCAGTATTAAATTTAAAGTTTTTATTATTATTATGTGATTTTTAAGTAGCCGAGATTCCTAATAAGAGAGTTTACAGAAGGTGGGTTTCCCAGTTAGTCTTTATCCAAAAATCTCAGTAATACTAAAGTATATCACTTTCAACTACACTGGATAATAAACACTGGAGAAAAATAATCTCGTCTACTTGAATATCATTAACAGAAAACTCTCCAATGTCAAACTCGTCCAGTAAGAAAGTCGACTACTCATTAAAACAAATTCCATTTGACTTCAATAAAGTTTTATCATTTATTCTATCAAAAAATTGGCTCCCATTCGGTTTTGAACTTCACAGAGTTAGGGTTAGGGATGGTTTAGGGTTAGAATTTGAATTTAGATTGTAACTAGTCATGATTAGGGTTGAGACGGATCAAACGTGGTTTGCAGTTAATTAAGTGAATTTTAACTGATTTTTACTTTTGTTTTTAAAGTATCTCCATTTTTATGAGCGATAATTAAAGAAACACTGTTCAAAACATAAGATTTATTTTTCAAAAGTCTTCGATGTAGTGTGAATTTCTAGATGAGACTCGTTTTATTATATTCCTCATCATCTATTATATATATGGTTCTATTTTTATTCATAAAACTTCATGCGGAGCGAAACCGAATCAAATCCGAATCGCCTAATTCGCGAAAAATAATTTGAATGATAAATGAAAACTTACATAGGTGTCATTGTCTTTATAAGCCAGGCCTTTAACGCGTCCAGGTTTTCAATCAGCATCTTTTCCCCTCCGCCCTAACTCTGCCTAATTGCAATTAGATTTATTTATTTTATTTCAATAAAAATTAACGGAAAAATGCATGTTTTGCTTTTATTAGAAATATGCTTCTTTTACATCGATCTAAAGTAGAATGTTAACAATTTGCGTTTGATTAGTTCGCGGAGCCTGTCCCTGATACTTCTTTTATTCAATTTATATTAGATAAGAGTTGTAAAATCTCTTTTTTCTCAAATTATATACAAAATGTAATATGTCTAATTACACGTTGTAGATCTATAAGAATATTGATTCTCTTAATTATCTTTTTCATTCGATTCTGTGATATACACTTGATTAATGTTAATCTTTTAACCGTACCCTAATTATTAAAAATTTAATTTGTATGCTAAGTGGACTTCCACTCAGGGATCGAATCTGTTAATCTAACAATCTGCAGTGGCATCCATTAGGGGGGGGGGGGGCGATTTTTTTTCAGAGCTGACCTTTTTAAGTAAAAAAAGGTTTTATGATGAGCCTGAAAAAATTGAACAGAAGTGAGTTTATGTCTTTTATGGCATGACTTTTGTTATAACTTTTATTTGCTAAATATTTTATTTGTTTTTTACAAGCAAGTATGTTAATTATATTGGTGTGGGGGAGATCGCTCCATCAAGCTTTAATTTAACATTTATATCGACTATGTAGAGGGGGTGGGGGGGGGGGGGTGGTCGCTTGCTCCACCAAGCTTTAAATTAACATTTGAAAAATAAATAAAACGACTATGTAGAGGAGGGCGATCCCGAAGCGTAGTTTTTGTGTTGCCCATGACACGTCATTTTAGCTCATAACAAGTACTCAAATATAAAATGTTACTAATAGACACATTTATTTATCTGTTGACGTCTAAACCGTAGACTGAACGTAACTGTCGTAATTGATCACGATCACTTAGTTTAAATTAAGGTCAATGTTTTATGTTTTTCTGCCCTCGTGGAATGTGCCAGGGCTTTCGAGACCAATTAGGCTATCCGCTTCTGATATTATAATAATAAACCTTTTTGCACACACACTCAATTGTTATAATACGCTTAATTACAAACATTACAAATTTAGTTTTTATTACAGCTTGTGTTTCTTGAAGGTTGGGAGCAAATTGCCGAAATTTTATACAAATTCATGTGGAAATATATCTTTTCAAAAATCATGTGGTAATTGCCTCCCACCCCCCACCCCCCCGTTCATGACGCCTTTCTCTCCTTGTATAGTATACCCTATTGTTAATTATTTTCAAGTAAGTTTAATATATCTTTCCAATTAGGAGTAATTGCTACAATTTTGTACAAAATTATGCCAAGTATTTTTTTGTTAGGGGGAGGGAGTGTCACCTATCATCCATATTTTTTTTAATTTCAATAAATTCCTGTCCGCCCCTCTAACACAATTAATTAATAACTGCTTTTTACACATAAATTGTTTTAAAGTTGAGTTTACAAATATGTGTCAGTGTCCATGATATTACAATTTATATTGTTCACAAGTCTATTTATTTTGCAAAAAAAATAAATACAATTACAGAAAATAAAGAAAGTTTACAAATGCTCAACAAGTATAAAAATGTCAAAATGTTCTCTCTGATCAGGTACTGTTATATCTTCAAATACAATCAATTACGTAGAACTGTTTATAATGACAAGCATTTGCTTCTGTTACTTAAACCTTATTATTAATAAGTTTGCTTATCAAAACTAAACATTGCATTGTCAGTGTGGTACAGCTGTATTTTGTGAATATTGCAGATGTCGCATCTTCATTCCGCTTACAACTTGCAAAACTTCCATTTGCAATTCGCATTGCATTACTTCTGGTAGAGCTTTATGCGTTTCCGCAATTGACCTATAAAATAAATCCACCCCACTTTTTTCATATTCTAAAAGTTTCATTTTTAATTCAGTATTCTCAATTTCTTGCTGCTTTTCTCGTGCCTCCACAGCTAATTCCCAGTTTTGCAAGTATGACAGCATTTGATCAAAAATTGAGTTGATGATTTCATCTGGGTTTTTTTTCTTTGGGAATGGTACGTCTCTAATGTGAGCTGATCCACTTCCGAGTTGAGAAGCAGATGACAGTGTGGCCAAAGAGCTGGTAGTGGGTGTTAACTTACGCTTTCGTAAAGTTAGTTGGGTATGAGCAGATCCATCACTGTTAGATGGAGGCTGAGGAGACGCTACAATGGATGGTGCTGGCCCTGCTGTGTTTTCTTGTTTAGTTTCTTGACGCTCTTGATTTGTAGCAGTCCTGTAGGAAATA
>JAQIXG010006703.1:0-10056 GCA_034700105.1 Oconnorella tubifera
GATTTGTGACAGATTGTGACAGGGGGGGGGGGGTAAAAATTGTCAAAAATAGCGTGACGTACTTTATGGACGGCCCCTAACTGTGCTAGTATTATTTTAAATAACTACAAATACTATTTTTTAAATAGTTAAAACTAACAATAATTATACTTCATTGTTATGGTTTATATTTTAAATTGTAATTTAAGTAGAAAATATTTTATTAAACACTTACTATAGTTGTAATTAATATTTAAATAAAAGACTTATTAATTCCTTTTGTATTTTTATATTTTTAGATGGGGGGTTTTGTCCCAAGTCGCCAGGCTCTAATGCTGCATAGAATTAACTCCGCTCCTGCAGGCTACATGCAGCCACAGGCGGGATTAGTTGGGCAACACCAGGCAACCCTTGGGCAACACCAGGCAACTCTAGTGCAACACCAGGCAACTCTAGGGCAACACCAGGCAGGCCTAGGGCAACACCAGGTAGGCCTAGCAGGCCACCAGGTAGGGCTAGGGCAACACCAGGCTGGCTTGGGGCAACACCAAGCAGGGCCCCATGACCCCCAGTTTGCCCCTCAGATGGGGCCTCGAGTCATGTGCTCAAATACAGACTGGGGAGATAAGAGTCCCATGATGCAATGGGGTGGACGCTACGACCCAGGGGGCCTTCCATTGGCCAGACCATCGTCCAATCAAATCGCTCGAAACTGGGGCTATATGGACCCAAGCGCGTCTCAGTCGTATCCATCCGCCACTCAATCAGGGACTACTTTTTCATCGTATCCATCCGCTGTAGCTCAAGGGACTACTTTTTCGTCTCGCTGCGGGGGGGATGGAGGCGGGGATGGGGTTGGTGGGGGTTTAGGAGGGCATCCGACCTCGATACAAATGAGTCAGCAGCAGTACGTAGCGATGAGGTACGCGGCGCCCCCCCGGGGGGGTAAGGGGGTCTCGGGGGGGTTTATGCACCCCGAGGGAGGGACGGGGGTTAGCGGGGGAGGGGTTGGGTACTTTGATTCGATGCAAGGGGGGCAGGGGAATGTAGACCTTAGCTTTATTGATGATATAATGCATTGCAAATAAAAGAATTGGACTGAGGAGGGGGCGGTACTGATAGTAAAATAACTGAAAACTTTATCATCGTCATTATTATCATCATCGCTATTATCATCGTCTTCATTATCATCATCGTCATTGTTATTATTATCATTATCATCGATATAATATTGTTTAAAATATAAAGTATACATTTTTGATGAACTTTTATTTACATTATTGTTTATATTATTTACATATAACTTATTGTTTAATGAGTTTTAGAAGAAAATATATCTTCACAAATTTGTTTGTTTTTTCGTTTATAGAAATAAATAATGACTTTTCATCATTTGTTGCGCCCTTTAGCACGATTATAGCGTCGTTTCATCGATTAAACTCGTATTAAGTTTAATTAGTTAATATTCAATCACTAGATGACGGCAAAAATTATTAAATTAACACTAAGAGTTTACATTTTAGCAGATTTAAATATTACTTAACATAAAATTGTAGAAAATTTAAACTCAAAATAGTTAAATTAAACTTAAAGATGCTTAATTAGACAAAAGAAAAATAAATAGAAATTGGAAATAGAAATAGAATAGAAATTTGTATTGGAAACACTGGTACTTTACCTAGTGTTGAGGTAAGACTTTATCTTTATCCTCTACAATGTGAGGTCTTATTAGCTGTGTTTATGTTTATAATAACTTTGCTGCGCTGCTGGAGCTAGCAGCTGGGCTGAGCTCTACAGCAGCTGCCTGATAATTAGTCAGCAGCTGCTTAGCTGTGCTTTCATATACATTATGTTAATACAGCTGCTACAAATATATTAAAGGACGTAAAGCTAAATTTCGTAGCAGCTGCGCCAGCCAAGCTAAATCCTGCACTGCTGTAGCCTGCAGGCCATCAGCTTCATCCAGGCGTTAGCTCAATGACGCATAGCTGCTGCTGGCTTTGGTACCACAGCTGCTGCATCATCACCAGCTGCTGTATATTTTAATCACAGCTGCTGAGTCTTTGATTAGCTAATGTTATCAATGAAATATAACCTTGTGATAATAAATTAGGCGACGAGGGAAACCTAACCGGATGGAGAAACAACAAAAGCTATGTTATATATTGGAGAAAACGTAACATTTGTACATTATGTGGGAATATGTAGCGATTTATTGTGTATTTAGCGTTTTAATTTTAAACGGTAAGTTAATTCAGCATGGCCGATATATTTATATGCATTCTGATATCATTTTATATGTATTTTATATTACATAATACATCTTATATCATTGCAGTTAACATATAACAAAGTAAAGTTAAGACAGATCTGTGTAAGCAATATTACATAAAATAGCAACTTTTGAAAGCTGTTATTATAGAATTATTTGTTGTATTTATTCGGGTGTTTTATTTGTATGTACATTTTCTCTTGTGTTCTCTGAACTTTGATTTCATTTTATAAATTTATAAAATGCTGATTTTAAATTAAGAAAATATATTTTAAAAAGTTAAGCCATTGAATAAGATAGCTTTAACTAAGGTCTTAGTTAATCTCAATTAATTACAAGTATAATTAGAGTTAATTAATTTGATTACTTTTCTTTTTTCTAAATCCAACAATTTTTACCACCAACAGGCCACTGCTCAAAACTGTCCATAACCCTCAATGAACCGGACGCCGCTTTTTTCCTGCGCCCCCCGTTCCCCAACTCGTCCCTCCCCAACGTCCACACCTACACCCTCCTCCCTGCCATCCACCCCTCCCACCTCACCTCAATCAGGGCTGAATACGGCGACTTCATTACCACGCAGAAAATACCCCGGGATCTCTTAAAAGAAACCCTAGGGTCTCATTACCCCTCTCTAAGTTCAGTTTTACAAGATTTAGACATAAGCGCTCATGTTGTTACCACTACTATATCGTCTGACCGACCGATACTACAGGTCGCTTTTCACGCTGCTATCATTCCCGCTTATAAAGTCGACGCGAATGCTCGACACGTTATGTCGAATAATGAAGTTAAACTGACGCGAAATAATGATCTAAATTCATCTCCTAATAAATCCAGTCAGTCTTTAAATCCACCCGGTAATTCTGGTCTTTCCAGTATTTCCGGTCTCTCCGGAATTCCCGGACATTCCGGATTTCCCGCACAATCTCGCTCCCCCCTCCCCACTGAGACCAAGTACTGCGTATCGGCTCACGTCATAAAAGAAACTACTAAGTTAACGACATCGTGCGTGCTAAGTGCCCGGAGTGGGGTCTGCCTCGCTGAGACCCCGCTGCCCCACTCTTGGTGGCACCCAGATAGAACCGAAACAGCCAGCGTCTTTTATACCATCGCCGCTCTTGATCCTAGTTCTATATGCGGGGCAGGAAGTAGTAATGACACGGGGGATATGAGTTTTGTGACAGCCGTGACATTGAGTCACGGACAGTTGACGTATGAAGAACTTAAAGAAGATCAGAATGTGCTGATTTATGTTCCCCAGGCAAGTTTTTATCCAGGGTCGAGGTTTAGGGTGCCGGTTAAACTTCAGGCTGCATCGGATCTACAGATATTTGTGATGAAGTGAGTTTATGTTTTTGTTAACTAAATTTTAAAGTAGTTTTGTTAATGTTTTCTGTAACTGAAATAGTTTTGTTAATGTTTTCTGTAACTGAAATAGTTTTGTTAATGTTTAAATTATTTGAAAATTGTTTTAATAGTATTTGTTATAAATTAAATTTCTTGTTGTCCTAGTTTCTTTAAAGTTCTTTAATTATTTAATTAAAGCTATAAACTCTATTGATGTAAGTATATTATATTACTACATTCTGTTCTTATATTTATTGCAGTTAGCTCTAAATTTCTGAGAATTATGATATAGCAGCACATTAAATATTTGTTATGATATGAACTAGAAGCCAATGCTCTGATTTAGTACTGACTTTGTAAATAAATGTGTGTGTTATTAGCTATTCTGTATGAAGCTGTAGGTAGTCTATATGCTAGGAAGAAGATTAATGATCTGAGTTCAATCTAATGTTGCTCATAAAATGATAATGCTCGGCGTTAGGCTAGATTTCTTTATTACAAAGAGATGCCTTTTTATTTATTTTTATGATTTTGGCATAAAATCATTTGCAGGAGTTGTTACAGAATTTATAATTACAAAGCGACACCCTTTTTATTGTGACAGAATTTGATATAAAAATCATGACAAATTTTTAATTTTAATAGATTTGCAAGTTGAGTACAATTTGTATTTAAATACAAAGAATTTAAAGAATTTTAACTCAAAATAGGTGTTTAATTAATTACTATTTTATTTCTTTAAACTATAATCAATTCTACTTTTTGGTTTTACGAAATTTGCATTTAAAATAAATCCATTTTATGATAAAAATCGTTTTTAAAAAATATATATAATTTAAATATTCAGAGCTAAGGCTAGACACGGGGTGAGAGTTATTGGTGCTGAAGTTAAGAATTCATCTCAATGGAAAATTACACTGGATTTGAATCATAAACTTCACGGCGCGATGGTCACTGCTCTTACCACTAATGCAGCACAAAAGCTGCAGCATAAAAACGAACGGTAAGTTATAGAAATAACTTCTAAAAGTAAAGAAATTGAGAGTAAAATATTGTAGTGTATTTAATTTGGGTATAAATTTGTATTTTATAACGAAATTATAAGTTTTCAGTATTTTTACTTTAGTTTTAATATTAAATGTTGTAACTATTTGTAATTTTTAGTTTTAATATTAATTTTTAGTTTCAGTTAATAATAATGTTACACAGTATTGTTACTTTTGATAAAATGCTATTTCTTTTATTGTTACAAATGAGACCTTTATAATGTTATTTTAAGTGATATGATTCAATGCATAAGTATAAATACTAATCAAAAAGCAGGATTATTAATATAGGTTTTATGTTTGCATAAAAAAGGTGTCAAATTTTCAAACATTCATTTGTAAATTATTTTAATCATAAGCTTGCCGTGGAATTTCTGTAGAATTAATTTAAATAATATGAATTTCAATTTATAATATTGACTCAAATTTTTGACTCATGCTTATGCTGGTTTCCAGGTTTATTGAGTTGTTAGTTGAATAAATCAGTCGACAGATTTTATTAAATTCTTCTGCTGCTGAATTTGTTATCTTGTTTAAGCTGCTAGCTACAAATATTCGTCTTCGATATGGCATCTATAAGTTATAATATGTTTTAAAAGCTTTATATTTGTACTAGTAATTTTGTTTTTGGGATAAAAACACATATTTACAGAAATCTTTTAAATTATATTAAAATTTATCTGTGGTTGATTTATTTAAAAAGTTTGGTAATTGTATTTTAGATTATTATGTATGCTTTATATTTGAAATTGAATCGTAATATAAAGCTGTCTTTTATAAATTATTTAATTTTACAACAATGATTTTACGTTAATTTGCTTTTAATCATTTACACAAAAGTGATGTCGTTCATAGCAGTCGACTAAATTTAAAAATTGTACATTAAATTTAAAAATGAGACTAAAATAACTTTAAGAGAAAGCTATAATTTTGCTCTGTGTTATAATAAATGATCCATAGTCATATATTTGTATGTATTATAATGACAAGCCTTATTTGCTTCTCTCTCTAATCAATGTCACTTTGAGACCCAAGGGACAAGTCACACATGGCCAGCTTGTGTCTTGTATCTAAATTAAAACTTTTCTACTAGACTCCGAATTTAGAAAATGAAATTTTTGTTCATAAAGTTTCATAATGAAGTTTAATAAAGTTTAATAAATTTTGATAATATACTTTAATAGGATTCAAAATGTGAGAAGTAGGTATATTTTAATCAGTTCACACAAAGTTTGGATGCTGTTTTACTATTTTGAAAAAAAACAGTAAAAACGCGACACCTTTTTAAAGTCAGATTATTTTACTACAATTATAAGATTTTATTGTGTAATTTTAGTTTTTTTTAATATTGTTTCTGTTGTCATGTATTATACAATATCCAAGCGAAAATCAAAAAGAACATAATATTCTAATTTTATTACAGTTTTATTACATATTTTACTTATTATTTATATTGTTTTATCTCGATTGAGTGTATTGTACTATTTTACATATTCTTTAAATTAAACGAAAATTAAATACAACAGATGTTAGGACAAAATGCTATCGGATTCCAAGCCTTATAACCGTAAACCTTACCCTTAACCATAATTTTGATATTAACTGATATTTAGTAATTTTATTATTAAATTATTCAGGGACATATATTTTGCATAAATTGCACATTAAAACTTTTATACATCGTATACATTTTAATATTTTATACATATTGTACATTTTCTGTGATTTTGTTTATATTTATTTTATATAAAAATTGCACACCTTTATTTTTACTACAGAGTGGAGGATATATTCGAGTGGTTATTTGAAGTCGATGAAGACGCCAGTGGAGAGGACAGGGGGAGGATAAATTTTATTGTAGAATATGAGTTGAATGTTTTACACAAGGAGGCTTATAGATCAGTTGAGAACAGAATAGTAGCAAGAGTTGAGATACAGAGAGATAACACTTACGCTATCATTCCTGTTATAAAGGTATTTTTATATATTTTATTTTAAATTTTAATACTAATAGATTATACTTTTTATACATTAAATATACAGAATAAAATATGAATAGGAATAAAACGCAACATTTGATTAAATGACATTATACTTCTGTTGAATTCAATATAAGAAAGGTTTAGAGTAGAAGAAAAGGTGTCGTTTCATTTCACATATAATAGTATTATTATTTTCAGACTACAGAGTTGGTAAACACTGCGGTGTTAACAGGCAAGGTGCTTAACTATCCTATGAGAATATACTCTGTCAGCCATCTTGGTAGACTAAGTGACGTCACTTCCCAGACCACGTGTCATTGTGGCGACGATGACGCACTCAAAGTAATTACATTGATAGTATTTTTTTTATATATATTTAGGCCTACTAGAAAATGTAACTACAAGAGGGTTATGTGAATTAGAATGCTATTTACTATTGTGTTATATGATATAGAGTTTGATTTAAAAAGGTGTCTGAAATTGATAAAGTTTGTAAATTATATTGCTGAATAATATTTAAGATTTATTTAACTTATGCGTGTTTGATTATGTAAACCTGCCTTAATAGAAAGGTGTATTATATTACTAAACACTTTAAGTGAATTATTTAGGTTGTAGAGTCCTGTAACTGGGTTTACATGGATGGATCTGAAACAAAAGGTTCCTCAAGTGTTACAATCATCACTAAATATGGTCGTCACACTAAATTCCTTTTTTTCCAAGTTTGGATGCCACAATTTCCACTGGAAATCCATCTCTCTGATTCCCAGCTCAGTCAGATTAAGGGATGGAAAGTTCCCCAGCAAGCGGCTAGAACAACAACTGGGGGGTGGGTATTAGTTGAAATATTAATTTAAAAAAATTTGTTTGACACCTTTAAATAATGGCTTAAGAAGACTATAATGTAGTCATTACACATTTGTTTTAAATGAATTCCAAATGACAATTTTCTTCGTTTTAAAAGATATTTATTAGTTTATAACGAGTAAGAAAAAAATTGGTGATATTTAAAAATTTAGTTTGTTTAAAATTTTAATTTAGGGTTATAGTTAGATAACGCTGTGCTGATTAACCATAAATATTTTGAAATTCTAAAGGATTAAATTTCAAATCAAACAATGAGATGCTATCGAGCTGGTGTGTTTAGAAATCAGCTTAAACTTAACCCTAATCCTGAACAATATTCTACAGATATGATAATCAATCATGCCTACAAGATATTTTAAAAGTTTCTAACTGTAAAATCACATCACTAAAATCTAACCATAAATCTAACCCCTAACCTAACCTAAAATAACCTATCCATAACCTGCGACAATAAAACTTTACCCTAATCCTAACCCTCTGTAGACGTAAAATAAGAGGTGCTGACTTTGGTATTCTAACCAATCCCTCTGTCTTGCTCCAAGAAGAAATCATTCGTAAAGAAGATCTCGCATCAAGTTGTGATCTACGTTATCAATCTGCCATCATTAAAATATACGCGTCATTCAACATGGCCGACTCACCCCAGGGGCGTTACCTAGGCGACCGTAAAGCGCAGTATGACGTCACGGAGCTAGTTACCACTCAGTTGAGAATAGTGGACCCTGCAGTGGCAACGCTGGAGGGGAATGTTGTGGAGGGGGCGCAACCGGGGCAGACTGAAATACAGGTTTTTTTGTTTGTTTACATTTTTTTAATTTAAATACAGGTTTGGTTTTTTTATTTGTTTCATTTTGTACCGATTTGATAAAGTAAGTAATTAGAAATTTAAAGTGTGATGAGTAAGGATTGTTGTTGAAGTGGTAGAGTGTTGTACTTGAATGCGACAGGTCCAGGTTTGATTCTCGTGAAAGTTTATTTTTTTGTTATTTACTTTATTGTTAATTTGCTGCATCCTTTAGTAAGACGTTTAAATTGAAAGCTCTCTCAGTCATCTCTAGAACCGAGTTCGGAAGCCGTGATCATTGTTAGACTATTGTTTTTATAATCAATTGTACATATTTTAAACAGGTGTGCATTTTTATTTTTCAGGTTGTTTTTAAAAACGGTCAAGTTTTAGGATCTGCTCAAGTTACGGTAGGATCAGATAAGATTGGTATAGAGAGGTTGTTGTTAGATATTGTGTCACAGTTGTCATTGACACTAGATGTCAGTAGTGACAGTCAACGGTCATTCACCGCTACGTTGACTGAAAGTCATCAACTGCAAAGAAAATATCAGGTATTGGGTGAAGTTATTAAACATCTTTTAAAAACGTTTACTTTAAATAATTATTGACTGAAAGTTAGAAATTGCATAAGCATAAAAAAAATATTAGGTAATAGGTCAAAAAGCCAGTATATACCAAAAATTATACATTTTAATATGCTGCTTTTCTATGAAAAATTGTAAATTTTATTATCTTTGCCAAGATAATAGTAATTAGTAATTAGTCAATTACTTTGTTAATTACTCTTATATATTTCTACTTTATTTTCTGATCTTTATTATTGTACTATTGGATTATTTACCTAGCAGTTTATTTTTGTATTTAACGATTAAATCTAAACTTCATGAGAAAATAATAACAGAGTTTTATGTTTAAATCTTCGTAATATTGTTTTTAAAACAGGAAGCACTGCTCAAAGTTATGTTAAAATACGACGATGGAACTACTTTTCCTCTCCACTACATACCAGAATCGGACTACTTTCTTGACCTGGATACACTCAACAACCATGTGGTGTCATTCGGCCCTCCCTACTCCCGTGATGCACCCAAGGTGATAGCCCATGGCCCAGGCAAGGGGGAGCTACTTAAGGTAGGAAAAAAATGATCACCAGAGCAATAAAAATTGAGATTTATGTTACATGTTTATTATATATACTGTTTTAATATTAATAAAATTTATTATTAATCAAATATTATACGTAATTTATATTACTAGAGAAAATAATAATAATTATTAGAGAAATATAATAATAATTTTATAAAATACACAAATCTTGTTACACAGTATAATATTGTTACTCAATTCAACGGACACCTTTTGAACTCGAGAATTTTTTCTTCATATGTCAAACTTCCTGTAAATTATTTCCCACACATTTCAAGGTATCTCTAGAACTAGGCGACGCCTGTCAAAGAAAAAAATCGCGGCCCCTTGTGGCCAGCTACGCTTACGTAGAAGTCGATATCGTAAAACTTGCTACACCCGGAGATGTACAAAGCGACGCAGCGCAGTACGCCTACGATTCATCACGACATACCTCCCGCGTTAAACAAGACAACGCTACGCTGCATCTTAGCGTCAGAAAACAGAAAGACAACGAGGGTTTGAATCCAGTCGTATCCCAAGAAGTTCAGCAACAACATATCTCCGAGAATTTATCCAAACTAGAAGTCTCCATGTATTCGCTGCTCGGTGTTTTTTGTTTCGCCGTGCTAGTGTTTGCGGTTAATT